>JARHVA010005014.1:1157500-1220000 GCA_037957365.1 Torreya grandis
TTGATGGTTATCCAAATAATGAATTTTCGGACAATATGGCCAAAACATTAAAAAATAAAATGTCATCTTTGAAATTCAAATGTTTTTTCTTGGGTAGGAAAAATGTAGTTAATTCAAGCTAGCCTCCAAGCAATTCTACTCTAAATTATGCCATTCTTGTAAGCTCTATATAATGTTAAATCTATATAAACTAACATTATGGGAAAAAACATGTGGAATGGTCACTCTATGTCAAATAAAATTTTATTAATGTTTTCCTTAATAAAAAGGTGGATTTTGAATAAGAAAATTATTTAGGAGGAATGAAGCTCTATGATTAAAATGTTTATGGAGAATCTATCAGGGAAAAGATATTATTAAGATTTATAGTATATTTATCTTAAGAATGTATCTTGATATCATATATGATATTGCATGTATTTTTAATACATAGAAATTGGTGTATGGGTCTTACATATAGAATTTACATGGGAAAGCAGAGACCTTATCTCAAACTCCCCTATTGGGAAGTTAAAATTTCAAGATTTATTTTATTCTAAAATGATGCATGTTATAGTGTGGGTCCCCTCTTCAATCATCCCTACTTTATAATTTAATAATATTACTTTATAAACATTTGGGGAACATTGGTTTGTTATTTTTAGGATGAAAATAAAAGTTTTTGTGGCATATAGAGAAGATGTAAAAATCTAATCATATTTTTATCCATCCATAACTATATGTTCTAATTTATTTCAAGAACTTATTGAACTATCACCATATTAGTAGCTCATATGATTTTGGTGGTTTAAAATTGAAGGGAGAGCCTTAAACAATTTTTTCATTGAAATAAGGATATTATAAGTTAATATCTCATATCAATTCCCTAGTATGGCTAGCGAGAAAATTATGGATCCCTCAAGGGATCCATAAAGCTAGTAACATATATTTGTGGTTCACCATGAATAATAAATATATTTTATGAAATAGACTTCAAATTATTGGTTTTTAGGGCCCTATTTGTGCATCTTATATAATAATAACTCTTAAATATTGAACCACAAACTCCTTCATTATCATTTTTACTGAAGGATTTGGTCTTGGTTCATTAATAAAAAGAATAAAATTTAGGTGGAAATAGGTTATATCAAGGAACATTTAATTAACTAGATAGAATAGGGAGGAGATCAAGTCAAAATAATTTGGGAAAGGGCCATGTACCTAATCATTTTATGCTTTTGGAATGAAATAACAATATATTATTTAGGAACCTATTGCTCTTATAATAAATCCTTAATCTTATAATTGTGGTTCTAATTAAAGAGGATTTTAAGGATAAATTTATACTTATTAAAAATAAAATCACTATAGAGTAATTTCATATTCTATTAAATGGAATTTATTGAAAAAAATTAAACGTCTCTCCTTAAATCAAAAAAATGTTATTAGCTTCTTGGAAACCCTAATCAACAATTTTTCCAAGATAAATTTTTATAGGGCATCTAATGGTAGTCCATGTCTTTATGGATGGAGATGTATATTTTGAAATAATCAAGGGCAATCTCTATCATTTTATGCCTTTAACATTCCATGGTATTCAAATAATTTGGCTATAGCACTAGCTCTTCTCAAAGGATTGAAAATCTCTATTGAATCTAAATTTATCCTTAAAAATCTCTTTATGATCATGTTTTTAAATCAAGAAGAAATTATTAGTAGTATCTCAATTCAATAATTCAAATTATTTTATAAGTCATTACATTATTTTTTAGGATATTTACTTCCCTTATAGCTATCATGATACGAATTCTCAAGCAGATTTATTGGCCAACCTTTGAACTATTCACTTTCTTCCTGATGAATATTGACACTATGAAGGTCACCCTCCTTGGGAAAAATGTAAATAATTATTTGAAAAATACTTGAGCTAATTTCAAATTCTCATTTTTATCTTTATATAATTATGCTTCTCCTTGGGTCCTTTGTAGAAAGGGATATTATGGTTCTTTAGTATTCAACATTGGTATTTGTTTTGATAATGGCAGTGTTTTTTTTTTTAAGACTTGAGAATCTTGGATATTGAGTTGAGTTGATTAATAATTGAATTTATAAATTTTATTGAACTTTTTATTTAGATATAGTTAATAAAATATTTTTTGGATTCATGGACATAGTTTTTGGATTATTTATAATAGTTTATTCTCTTTATTAAGGATGGTAATTGCCTATCTTTTGGTTAATGCTTGTGCAAGTATTTTTAGTGGTTATTTTGTGGTTGAGGAGATTGGAAATACCATAATATTTATCTTGGGTTCAAACATCATTAAGGTTTTGAATGTTTATTCAAATTGGTGGTCTTGGTTAAGCTCATTGATAACATTATGGAAATTAGAATACAAGGCTTCTAGTGGTGGATTTTTTATTGCTTTTCATGAGTAACTATATTTAGGTGCTTCTATAATTCACTCCTAGACATTTCTAGGATGATTTTCCTACTATTTTTTGCATATTTTTTTATGAATATTTTTATCTTTCATTATTTGGTCTTATCTCTTAAAGTTGGCTTGTTGGTTTATGATTGTTTGCATATTTGGTAATTCTCTTCTCCTTGTATTCTCATAGGTGAATCTTTTATATTTATTTGTTTCATCATATTGTATGGTCCCTTTTCTCTTATTATTATCTATTATCACCAATAAGTTTGTAGTCCACCGAATTTATTAATTAACCATTTATTTCACCCACCTTATCCATGTCTTAATTGGATCCATTCCAAAGATATTGAAACTCATATGGCCTTGAAAAATTAATTCCTAAAAATATGTTTTAGCTACTAGAGTGACTAGCCTTGACTTGTGTGTCTTGTGGATTCTATATGAAGACCTCTAACTAAGAATAGAGAATTCTCATTTTCTTTGAAAATGGTGGCATTACATGGTTTTGAAGGAACACATGTCCCACCATGAATGGTTGTATAATTCAATATTTTTATGCATTATATATATATATATATATATATATATATATATATATATATATATATAAGAGAAATAAATTATAGAAGTGGTTCAAGTAGGATCTATAGTGTCTTCATGTGAAAACATTTTCATAATTTATGTTTTCTATTGTTGAAAATGTGAAAAATTTGGGACATATTATGTGTAAAATGTTGCGTTAAAATGTGAAAATATTGTGTCAAAAATGTGTGGGGTAATTGGATGATCAGTGTGTAATTTTTTTTTAATGTGGGTTTATACTTAGGGGTGTGGATAAAACTTAGGTGAAGCTTGGTGCCTGCATGGGTCTATGTGTAGGTTTTCATGTTGGTCCCCATAATATTTGAGTGGCATATGGCAATTATTGAATATATATGGAAAGATTTTCAAATTGATTATAATCATATTGGATTGTATATTGTTTTCTAATGTTTTATTAATGTTCACTAACCCTTACTCCATTATGTCCACTACCAGTATGTTTTAAACCTATATTTTCTTTATTAGGAATCCTTAAATATGTCTTGTGGTTAGTAATAAACCATTTTGGTTCAATGGTTAATTAGTGCCATATATTCTTGATGACATCATATAGCTAAGAGGTGAGCACTCCCTTTTTTATGCATGGGCACCTCAAGACATAAAAAATAAAAAAAATCATTTAATTTTAATTTTTATATAATTCAATAAGTTATAATTGACTCTTTTTGAAGCCACCTACCTTCCATTGCATTTATTTCACCCTTTTATTCCAAATCAAAATTAAAATTGGCACGATTTTTGGACTTTTGTTTTTGTAATTGTTAACCTTATGATTTAACCATGATAAGAGATAAAAGGATAGTGAACATGGCATAATGAAAATAGGGGAGGCTAATGCTCATATGAAGATGAGCTTATCATAACTTTGAAATATTGTATCCTTTTGGTAAAATATCTAATTTTTTTGTGTTAGAGCAATCTGAGAGCACTTATTGGAAGACAAATTTTTATTTAGCATAGAAGAAGGTTCTCAATGTAGATTGAGGTCATATTTTGTCATCTAACAATAAATATCTCCTCTTACCTTGAATAAAGCTAGAAATATGTATACATAAAAGGGTTATTATATATAACATCTTGATCTAAATATGTGGCCAGATGAATGTATTGTTTGACAGGTTAGTCATATATACAAGAGAAGAAACTTATAGGTAAGAGGTAGGGGAATTATTCCTTTTAAAACTAATTGATAATGTATGACTAGATTATGTACTAATTTTTTTTAATAATTAAAATATGATGTTATTTTTATGGTGGATACCTAAATTATTAAATGAGATTGTTTCCCATTATACATAGTCCACACATGTTATGATGTGGTGATTATTAGTGTATCTTAATTCATATATTCATCTACCTATTATCTTGGTCTGATGTAAAAAATATTCATGTGATGTAGTTAGTCATATGTGTTATAATTATCCTTATTCAATTTTATATTACTTGTTTCTGAGTGTGTGTGATGTATAGGCTACCTAGGCAGACCTCTATTTAGTTAGAACTATACCAAGAGCTACACATTGTGGTATCAGTTGAGTATAAGATATTTAAAGGAGAGGGATATTTCATGAGATTTGTATGAATACAAAAAAAAATTGTATAAATTGTGAGGATATCAATAATATGTTTGTGATCTTAAGAGTGGAAAGAGAGAGGAGATGCAAATGTATTGACCTTTGGTTAGTATAATGTAAACTAAGCAGTGTGAGTAAGTTTCCTGCATAGTATTATGATGAAGGAGAGTTATAACAGTAGAGAATGTGTGTCAAGATAGTGTTAATATTCCTATGAGGAAAAGAGTATAATATATTACAAAAATAAAGGTTGCAGAGAGACTAGATGGTGTTCTTGAAGCAATGATATATATACAAGCTAGAATGCATGCCATTGAAGAAGATAAAAGAAGAATACATACACATGGAGGATATGATAGTGAAAATTATGAAGAATAAAGATTTCGATTAGAGACACAAGAAGAGGAAGTAATTGGAGAAGAGATAGATGAAAAATAAATAATATTAATTAGAGTTATCTCCAAGATTGGTAGAGGAACAGAAATGGAGGTACCATGATTCTCAGGGATTATATAGCCTAAAGAGTTGATTGACTAGTTGACTAATATGTATTGTTACATTCAAAACACACCTTAATTTCACCTATATAAATCATGGAACTTATTATTTTTCTAAGAAGCCTGATATTTTACTTTGATCATATGTGTGCCTTAGATCTATAGCAGTTATTGATCTGATTTGAAAAACATCCTTGAGTACTTATATCTTGAAGGCTATGTTGAGTATACTTTTTCATATAATTTTTAACTTAAATATTCATCTTATTGTTTGGTCCAAAAATAATTCATTTGAGGATTTATAGACATAACTATATGAGTTTGCATTAAATCTAATAAGTTTTGACTTGTTTTGATCAAGTTTTTTAAAATACATTTAAAATTTGCATTTTATGGGCCATTTCACCTAAGATTCAGGTAGATTATGTAATTATTTAAAGTTTTTGATGGTATTCTCTCTATTAATATTTTCTATGTTTTCCATTCATTGAATTAAAAGTGACTAAGTTTTCATGGTTTCATTTTAAGTTTTATTCACTTTCATATTAGTGGGATCGCTTTAGATTTAGGTTAGATAAAAGACTACTTATTTTTTCATATACTTGATCTATTTTTATCTTTCTTTTTGCTTTACCTTAGTCATTTTTATAAAATTTTAAATTTGAAATCTAATGGTTATTTAGTTTTGAATGAGTTAATGGTCACTTACCTTCCTATGAGTCCCCATAAGAATGAAGAGATGCCAAGTGTATGTTAATCACTCTCCCAGGTTCTTTTTAGGACTTAATCTTTCATATAAATCATTTTGATCCCCTTGGGTAATCAGGATGAGGATGTGTGTCACAATCCTTCATCCCCACTTCCCCAAGCCCTTTCTATCTTATAATACTAGCCTTTAACCTCATAAATGACTAAGAAGTTGACAAGTGTTAGATATTATTTACTCACTTCATTATGTCTTCTAAATATCTAAGCCAAAGAATTCAACCTTTTATATGCATAGGGTCATTCCATGTGGTGTGATCCCACTTCATCATGACCTCCAAAATCTTCATATATTTCTTAACAAAAACTAACCTCCTAAATGCCTTAGATCATGCCACTAAAACAATTTTGTTTCCTCACTCTCCAAGATGATATGCTTTCAAACCTTTCAACAAGGTCCTAAATAAGTGATATTTTAGCAAGTGTCAATATATCATTTTATCAATATCATATAGGTCATTATCCCAAGTAGACATTAAATTAGGCCAAAAATGAGTGAATGGATGTTGCAAGGCATGAATTTCTAACTAGATAGCATGTTTACATCCATGTCAGCATTGTATGATCCTAAATTTGGTGGCCATATATCCCATCAAAATCATAAAAGAATTAGGATGATTTTCCCTTTGGATCAAAAAAATTTAATTTGATTAAGTCTTCATATTTTGGGTCAATTCTAGACATATTAGTGGTAGATAACTTCATTAAATTTTTTGAAGAGGAAGGATTAAATAAAATAAAATAAAATTGAATCAATATCCATAGTAAAATAATTCACATCTAAAAAGGATTACAAATTTACACAATAGTAGGGTAGCCCTCAGTTAATAAGTTGTGTTCTCAAAGAATGACTTAACTATAGTTCTTAATTCATAGAATGTTTGGTCTTGACGACATTATTAAAATATTTCACTTAGTTTCATTTCCTCCATTAAAAGACCCAAAATTAACTATGTTTTGAACTAAATATTTAATAATTCATTTGTTAAATAGATAAGTTATGTCTTTGAAAAAAATCCATTTTTTATTATTAATTTTATAGGTCTTTTTCATCTTTATTTTAGATTTATATAATTAATCATTTTTAGTTAAAACTAATAAATTCAAAGTCTAACATCTACTTTTGTCAAAGTTTAATGGTTATTATTTTTTTCAATGTTTAAAATCAAATTTTATTTTTTATAGGTTTAAATTCACTGAGAAGCCACCACCTATTAATATTTTAGAGCTTCATTTCCCTAGAACACTTTAGACAAAGATATCATCTATCTACCCTCTAGGTGCCTGGGATGATTCCAATCAATATAATCCTACTTTCTTTGGCCTCTTGGATGATCAAAATATAGTGATAAATATGTAGACCTTATGGGTGAATGGGATGATGCCACATGGCTTCATCCTAATTATCCATTCGATTGGTCAAGTAGAGAAGTAAGATAGATCTTAGATCAAGTGAGTATTTAAGATCATTCTATGTGGTATAATCTTGGGACTTTGTAGGAGTAAAAATATTGAACAATGAGTAAGGACCTTTTGAGCTCTATGTGAGCAATATCTTACCACTTGTCAAGATCTCATTACACCATACCATAAAGAAAATTCAAGACCATAGGACCCTAATCCCCTTTCAAATTTAATGGAAAGTCGACACATAGTAGGATCTTAGCATATCATGGACTAACTTTCCTAAATTGATGAGAAGTAGACACGTGGAGTGACATTTCCAAAGAAGATATGTAGACCTCCAACAAAGAATCAAAGCCTAAAATTGATAGTTGTCTTACCCTTCTAGGCTATCAAAATTTAAAAATTAGATTGAGTCTAATCATATTTGTGTAGTCATGATTCATTTTATCATCTAATAAAAATATGATGGTAGAAAAATTCCTAAGAGACTAGACAATGAACTAAGCTAGATGAGGATGTGCACATCAATATCAGGTAACTAAGATCATAAAAACACAAAAAATTATTTAACTATAAATAATCACCAAAGTGAACAATTTGATCAATTTTCAAGAGGAGTATTCAGAGTGGGAAGATAAAATTTTCCCCAACATTTAATACTATTATAATAGACCAAAAAAACTGAGATTTACTTGGAATTACATGAATTAGAATAAGGTTGTATTCCAATATTGTCATATTACTAATACTTAATGTAAAAGGCTGCATTCAAAATATACATTTTTATCTTTAAGTGTATCAAACATTGAATATGTGCTTTAGTTGGTGCTTATTAGTTAATTTTTGTAACCACTTGGTGGGTCGGTAATGCATTGAATATTTTAAACCACCTAGTCAGTGGGTGATACCCTTGAATATATGTATATAAGGTCAACAATAAGACTAAATTATGGGATGTTGATTAGTGTTAGATAAGTATAGTATAGGATCAAACACTTATTTCTTATAACTTATTGCTTTGCTAGTTAGTTTTCTTGTGAGCAATGTTATTGTGAAGAAGTTTGTATACTTCCCATGGTTGTGGTGGATCCAAACTTTTTTTTTTTTGAAGAAAATATATACCCATTGAAGGGTTGTGAAGACTATTGTTCATTATCTATGCATGTATATGCTGATTTTTTCCATATTTATTCATATCTAAATACCTCAGAGTCTTGCATAATCTACATTCATGGTTTTGTGTATATTATACAAGAAACATAATTCAATGGAGGTCATCTTAGTCAAATGTTCTAGCTAAAAAATAGGATCATATTTTTTTCTCTACCCTCATATGTTTTTATTTGTTATATAATTTTTAGAGTAGGTAAAATAGATCTGAGGTTAAAAGCCATGTTTACAAGATTTATCTTAATTGTAAACCTTGTCATTATTGTTAATGAATTATTGAATTCATTTATGCAATGAATAATTATTAAATTAATTATATCTTCATGACAGATTCATTTTTTTATTATTGTGTGAGTGAATTATCCACATGACCATACTTATCATTTATCTAAATTTATTACAAGTAGACCCCTTAAAATGGAAGAATTTAACATCAATTATTTAGTTTACTTTCAATCCAATGCATCATATTAGTATACCTTATGGATATTCCATATCTTTTTAGTAGAGTTTGGGTGAATATTTACCCTATATAAGTTTTTGTTCCAAATGACCCATCAATAGATTGGTGTTAGGAGGGCCTAAAGTAGAATTATTATTAAGATCTATGATTGGTTTTTAGTTGTAACTAAGGTTTTAGTTTTAACATTGGAGAAACATTTCCCACACTAATACATTTCAAATTTAAAGGATATAAAATAGAAATATTATCACCATGTTAATTTTTTTTTAGGGTTACTTTGAACTATTATACTTCACTCATCATATAAAAATGACATATGACAAAGGGAAACCTAAGACTAGATATACTCATTCAGCCAATAGTTCTCCTAAGTTTAGAGTTTCATTTGTCAATCTTTTTTATACTTATTTAAACAAAATAATGGTTATTTCCTATATTGGTGGAAGTAATTGTCCTATTAACATTCTAGGGTTTGCTCATGATTTACCAGAGAATCTTGAAAAGTTTTGTCTAAAATATTTGTAAGGTGGGATTCAGACTATTGAAGAACACATTCAATATTTTAATTATGACATCATAATAAATAAATTCCAACATGAATATGTGTCTTGTCACTTGTTTCATTACTCCTTAGATGAGGTTACCTATTTTTGGTATCTTGGATTTCCAAATAGATCTATCACCTCTTAGAATGATCTATTAGTTGTGTTTGTCAATCAATTTAGGGTACCTCTTGATCTTAATATCATATATCATCATTTTTTTTTAATTTCCCATAGAGAATGAAATCAAATAATGAGTATGCTTAACATTTATTTCCATAAATTTCACAAGATATTGAAATATCCCTATGCCTAAATCAAATTGGTTGTTATTTAAACTTACTTAAGAGAATTAGACCTAATCACATCTATTTTTCTAAGAAGAAACCACTTAGACCTTACATCATTATCATTATCCTACAATGAAGACATCACTATTGAGAAAAAAATTATGCCAAAAGGATATGGTGTTATTCCACTACAAAATTTAGGATAACTAAGATCATACAAATAAATCACAATTATTAATTAAGCACTTATGCATAATATACCAATGATGAATGAGATCTTAAGAGATAAGTACCAAACTCAAAAACATAACTTATAATCCATTACCATTCAATCAAATTCCTAGGATTAGCATTATTCCTCTAAATTAAATGTTTTCACATCTAGGTAAGTAATAACTTCTTCACATACACTAAAATAACCCTATCACTATACCTAGCATGACTAGTCATCTTACTCTAACTCACAATCAACAGGTGGTCATATCATTTTTGAATAATCAAACATCTCTTAATACAGTTTCATAATCTAATAAAACTTCCTGTAATGACATTTTTTAATGATGAACCTCTGATATCCAATTCCAATTAATAGAATAATACATGGAATAATCATAATACTAATGGAAATCCTAAGTTAAGAAAATTATAGAAGTTGGTTAGGAAATTGACAAATGATGTAGTTGAGTGGCAAAGACACGTACCTAAAAATAAAATTAAAAATAATCCTCCTTAAAACAGAAATTTTAATTGCTAAAGGACTAATCACCAATGGAATAATACACATAAAATGGGTGGGTGCCTACTACACTTGACAAGGTAAGTTAGATCAATAACAATGTTTTTTTTTATAAATTTAGTTTATTTAATATTACATAGTTGATGTAGATAGCATAATATAGAATATAATGTTGAAAATGATTTTACTTATTTTATGTTAGTTTCAAACATCTTTGAGAAAGAGATGGAAATTTGGAAATAATCCGTATATCTAAAAGTAACCAAAATCAAACTAGAATAGACCTAAGTACAACCTTATTTTTAGAAACTTATGAATTCCTAGGTGAGAATGATAATGAACTAGAAGACACCTTATCTGAACATTAGAATTTTAGAAAATTTCAAAGAATAAATAATTACATGTTGATTATAAAATTGCAAACACCTTTGACAAACTTCTACACCTCTAAACAACACCTAGGTCCCACCTAATGAAATCTTGAATAACAATCCATTTTTATGTAAAGGGCCTAACAAATCTTCAAAATCAAAGAGTAATTCCACTTCCTTGTAAGATGATCAGTCATTAGAATAAAAAAAATCTGGATACAACATTATAAAATACTTAAAGAAAGCTAAAGGTAACATATCCATGTTTGATTCACTACAAATGACTAATAAGAAAGGAATTTTTGTTTAAAGGTTTATCTCCTCAAAAAGGAAAATAAATTAGTAAAATAGTAGATACACATGATGATTTTTTGAAAGAAAAGACTGAAAATCATTATTTTATTTTAACAATTTGTATTTTTAGTAAAAACTTACATAATTATTTGGTAGAATCAGGTGCTTCAAGAAATGTAATGTCATTTTTAGTTTTTCAAAATCTAGGATTACCTCATGCTAAGTTAGATATGAAGGTAGTGTAGATGGTCAAATCAAAAGTTAAAGTGGTTGGTGAATTGAATCATATCCACATTAAATTAGCTTTAGATCTATGGGTATATCTGTTTGTTGACATTTAATTAGTCTATATCAAGGATGATGCATATGGTATGTTTCTGAATAGATATTGGTATAAGATATTAAAAAAATATAAGACAATAAATTTTTCTCACATGTGGCTCATGTGGCATGGTATGCTAAATTATATAATCTTTATGTTTACACTCTTGCAAACAGAACTGAATAAGTTTTGTTCATTGGTGTTGTTTCACCTATTAAGTAATAAATGACATAAGAGTATATCAATGATGTTGGTGATAATGATATAAAAAATATTTATGATGAGGTAATTATTCAAACATTGAATGTAAACATTTTTCTCATTCAATAAAAATTAGAAGTTTTAAATACCACACTAGTAAATGAGATAGAAGAATTAGAACAACTTGATGAGTAAGATTCATTCTACACCTATGAGGTGGTATTATCATCTAATTTTTTCTATACATTTGGACATTTGGATCATCTTAAACAATAGGTTAAGGACAATAGTACACCATGCCTCTCAAAAATGAAGACAATAAAAACATAGATAGTTAGTAGTTATAAACAAGCCAATCCAAGTGAATACAAAGAGTTAACAATAATCAAGGATACAAATAGCTCTATATTCAACAAATCTACTCATACTCTATCCATTAAAGAGAGAAACAAGAGGGAGTTATCAAGTGAAAATATGGTTTTTATCTTTTGGATGATAAGAGTATTAATAATGATACTAACCTTGATGTGGCAATCATATATCAAATACAATATAAAATAAGTGACAATCAATTGTGGATCTTAAATTTGTATGCTTCCAAATATAAAAAAGGTCATGGTGCATAAATTAAACTCATCAATAAAAAAGGGGAGTCTTACTTCATTGTATTCAGGTTGTAGTCTTCTTGCACAAATAATGTTTCTAAATATGAAGCATTGATTCATGGACTTCAATTTACTCTCAAGAATAAATTAAAATAGATAAAGGTATTAGGTGATTTAGAGCTTGTGGTTAAGAAAGTAAGAATACATTGTGCCTATAATGACAAACATTTGTCAAGGTACCAAAACATAATATGGAATTTTATAAAATATTTTGATTAATTTGACATACAAACAATACCTCACAGGACGAATCACATAGAAAATGCTTTAGAAACAATGGCTAGAACTTTAAAGCCAATTTCTAATTTCCAATTGAAGAGGTTTTCAGTCGAATTTATTTCCATCCCTTCTATCCAAGATAATATCAAAAACAATTAGGTGTTCAATGATGAACAACATATTATTGAATTTATAACTAACACAGATGTTTTTGAATCTCAAATCATTGATGATGTTGATAGCGAGGATATTGAGATAAGTTAAGAAGGCATATTGAACCTAAAAATATGGTCTCTTCAGAAATATTGTTTAGCATCGACTATCAACATGAGAGAGAGAAGAAAACCCTTCCAAAGGTATGATACATGAGCCATGTAAATTTGGGAATGTAGATGATTAATAAATATTACTCTTAGACACAACTTGTACAAAAATAGAAAAGAATGAGCTTGCATAAAATTTTAAGGACTATAAGAACATGATAGATTGTATTTATTAATACTTGAAGGTAATAACACTTCAATCCTCAATCATATTATTCCTCACATTCTAATCTTTAAGGAAGTACAAAATTTATTATCAACCAAGATTATTTTTCTTGTTAGGCACTATACATGGGTGGCTAACCTTGTTACTATGTTAAAAAAGAGTGGAGAAATATGGTTGTGTGTCAATTTTAGGAATCTAAATAAAGTTTCAGATAAAAATAATTATCCATTTCCATATTTGGATGAGGTAAAAAATTTGAATGGTTCATAATTGATGTATTTTATAGATGGATATTTTGGTTACAATAAAGTCTGGGTGAACCACAAGGATAGAATAAAAATATATTTCACCACAAAATGGGAAACCTTTACGTAAAATAAAATACCATTTGGTATAATTAATGTTGGTGCTAAATTTTAAAGTGATATGGACATTACATTCAAGGATGTGATTAGTATTTGTATTATGATTTATATGGATGATCAATCTATATTTTATACAAACTAAAGTGATCGTGTGAAAGAATTGAGAATATTTTTACAAAGGTATAGGGAACATGGTATCTCTTTGAACCCAAATAAGTGTAAAATTGAAACTATGTAAGTCAAGTTATTCGGAAATGTTATTTATTAAAGAGGCATATCCATAGATCCATATAGGGTATAAATAATTTTGAAAATTCCCTTACATAACAACAAAAATGAGTTGTAGTTAAATTTTTTGGCAACATCAATTTCATATGAAAAATCATTTAAGGGTTTACTAATATAGTTAGACCATTAAACAACATCATGAAGAGAGATGGAAATATTTAATGGAATAGTGAAGAAAAAGTTACATTTTTTAAAATCAAGAATTCAATTATGAACACCCCAATGCTAATTAGTGTAGATTATACACAACCCTTCTACATTTACTCATATACCTCAAAACATTCAAGTGTTTCTATTCTAAATTAAAGAAAAGAAGCTTTATATGAGATAATAGTGTCTTTTATATTATCTCCACTTATAAATGTTGAACTCAGGTATTCTACCATTGATAAATAAACATTTTATTTAATTAAAGTAGTTAAACATTTTAGACATTATCTTTTATGTGGCAAATTATTTCTTATTGCACCTAATCTTGATGTATAGGAAATGTTTATGCTAAATTAGCTAGGTGAACACAAAGGTAAATGGATGACTATTTTATAATAATCTGAATTATAAATTCAAAAAATGAAGATAGTAAAATTTCAAGGACTAATAAAAATGATGGATGAAGTTGATTCTTAAATTATATGTCAATCGTACACAATGCAATCCATCACCAATGATGAGTGGTCTCAACACATACTTTATTACTTATTGATTAACAATTGTCCTAACTACTTGAATTACACTCAAATGATAGGATTACACTTATAGATCAGTAATTTCTTGATAAAATCAAGGATTTTATATGGAAATAGTCATGACGGTATTCACCCAAGATATTTAAATAATGGTTAATTAGCTAAAGTATTTAAAGTTTTTCATGAAAATTATGGAGTTGACCATGGTTCAGGGAATGATATAACCCATAAAATCCTTTGATAAGGATACTATTGGCCACATATTTTCAAGTATGCTAATGCATATGTGATAAGATACCATACTTGTTAAATTATAACACACAGAGAATGCTTCCTTACTATGATTTTGCATCCTATTAGTAAGGTTTAGAATTTTAAAAAATGGTCACTTAACTTTGGTGGTGATATTAATGATAATCAATTAGACATAATTTTATCTTAATATCAACTAATTATTATACTCATTGGAATGAGGCTTAATCTTTCAAAAATTGCACAACTAAAGTGGTAATCAAGTTATTTAAGGAACATATCATCACTAGGTTTGGAATGCCACTTACTTTGGTATGTGATAATGGTCCTACATTTTTTTAATTTGTAATTCATATAATGGGCATACAATAACTAGTCCTCAAGTTTTATTCTAATTATTATCCATAATTTAATGGTGTGGTTGAATCTACAAATAAAAATTTGCTTGTTGAGATTAAGCAAACCTTGGATAAGAATCATAAGGATTAGCATAACATTTTGAAACTTTCACTTTGGTCTGATAGAATTACAATTAAATAATCCTTAGTCATTTCTCCTTACCATTAGTTGTATGGTCAAGAGCCAATCTTACCTATGCATTCAAAAATTCATATCTTATAATTCATGGAATATTATATTGAAACTGATGACAAGGTTGAAACTTGGCTTTTGAATCTAATTTAGTTTGAATAAACATGAGATAAATCCTTATTACACTTTAAAAAACATCAGGGAGTTGTAAAGTGATAGATTGATAAGAGAACCAAAACAAAAACCTTTAGGATTGTTGATCTTATTCTATTATGGGATAAGGTCCATGGGAAGAAGGGATTACATAGTAAATTTGAATCCCTTTGGTTCGGACCATTCCATATTGTTGAAATATTAGGTGATAAGTATTTCAAGTTATATATTTTGACTAGTGAGAATGTCTCACTACCTATTAATGGGAAATTCCTCAAGCACTTATTCCAAGAATTAGTTAGCCTCTTGTAGCTTTGTACATAGCTTTTTACTTTTGTGTGCTTATTTTTTAATTTTTTTAATTATTATTTTTTGTTTGTGTTTGATGAACATAATATATTATTGGTCCATCCTAAAACTTTGCTTTAATTTTTATCTTGTTTGGTTCTAAGTTTGGAAATACATGATGATCATCGAGAAGAAAAATTATGAGTTTTTGAAAAACCTTAATAACATTTTTTTGTTTAAATACTCTACCTGTTTTTTTATCCAATATTTTTCTTATGAATTTTATTTCAAAGTCTTGGTTTGTTGCATATGTGGAATCTATTCATGTATTAACGAGTTTGGGTAAAATATTTAACTTCTGAAACATATTATCTTGAAACCTTATAAAAAACACACTTATATTTATTTATGGGTTTGTTTGGATGAATCTGTTATAGCTAATATTTAGAGTGAAACAAAAATATAATTTTACCCATTATTTGGTGGTCCCAAACCAAGAATTTATATGTTTAAAAGAAAAATAAAATAAATGAAAAGAAAATATATCATCCAAAATACTCAATTTATAGGTAATTCAAGTAACCTCTATTAGGGATATTGATTCCTAGATAAAAATAGAGGAAAGATTTTAGGGGAATCAAAAACAACATTTTTAAGGATATAGATGCTTGCCTGGTAGTGAAATAATCTCTAAGTATCCATCCTCAAGTAAAATTCAAGAGCTTGGTGCAAAACAATTCATCCTAGTAACTTAAATATTCATCCTAGTCATTTAAATACAAGGATCTCAATTATAGTTACTAGTCATTTTAATTTCAAAAAATGGGATTGAAAGCATTTACACATAGCAATCAATGTGAATATATATTTTTATCCTACAACCATTCCTTTCTTATCCTTTCTTTATTTTTTCATGTTTCATACATTGTATTAAGCCAAAGATTCTAGGTTCATAATTTTTTTTATTTATTTCAAAATACTCAAGAGTATTTTATAGTAGATTCACCATTTTTTGTTGTTTTCACAACATGCCCTAATTTCACCTTGAGAAATCTTGGAACCTTTATTTTTAATAATAAGCTTGATCTTTTACGTTGATAAAATTTGATCTGATTAGAAAAGGTTCCTCGAGTATACAACTTAAATATTATGTTGACTATAATCTTTCAACTAAGTTTGAACTTAATTATTCATCTTATGTGCTTGGTCTAAAACAATTTCCCTTGGGGATTCGTATACACAACTACATGAGTTTGAATTAAATATAATAATTCTTGATCCATTTTGATAAAATGTTATGAAATAAATTTAAAATTTCCATTTTATGGGCCATTTCAGCTTAGAGTTAGGCAGATTATCTAATTATTTCAAGGTTTTCATTATCTTTTCTACAGTGATCCAGTCCATATTTCTCCTTTCTTGAAGTAAAAATTACTAATATTTTGTGGTTTATTTTTAATTTTAAGTCCCTTTCATATTAATGGGATGGATTTGGATTTACAGTAGACATAATCCTATCTATTTATTTGAAAAATTGTTCTCTTTTTAGATCTTATTTTATTTTTCCTTAGTCATTTTACTTAAGGTCTAAATTTGAAATTTTAACAGATCTTTAGTCTCCTCATGAGATAATAGTCACTTTCATTCCCATGAGTCCTCGATAAAGTGAGGAGATACCAAGTGTTGGTCACTCACTCCCTCAGGTTCTTTTTAGGACTTAATCATTTTTGTAAAGCCTTATGATCCCCTAGGTAAATGGGACGAGGATGCATGGAAAAATCTTACATCCCCACTTCTTTCATCCATTTTGTGTTTTTATTATTGTCCCTTGCCCTCCCAAGTAATTAATATGTTAACTAGGATCATGTCATGTGTTGTGATCCTACTTCATCATGACCTAAGGACTCTCCATATATTTTCAACCAAAAACTAACCTCACTGATGCTAAGATCATTCCACATGGCATGATCATGTTTCATCACTCCTAAATATGGTTCATATTATTACAAACCTTTTGATGAGGTCCTAGATAATCAATATCTTGACAAGGATCAATAGCTCACTATGACAATATCATACATGTCATTAGCCCAACTAGACACTAAATTAGGCCTTGAATGAGTGAATGGATTTTTTTTTGGCATTAATTTATAATTGGATGACATTATATCATCCATTTTTGTGTTAAATGAGCCTAAATTTTATGGTTGTCTATCACATCAAGACCATCATAGAACTAGGATGTTTTTCCCTTTAGATCAAATAGTTGTAATTTACTTGAATGTTCATATTTTGGGTCCATTCTAGACAAATTAAGGGTATACCATTTTGTTAACTTGTTTTAAGAGGAAATATTAGTTAGAAAAACAATTTTTCTAATCAATATCTATAGTATAATAGCTATCATTGAGAAGAGATTATTATTTTTTGTAATATTAGTAGGGAAGTCCTAGGTCAAGAAGTTGTGTTAATATATAACGTATTCATTCTAGTACTTGGTTCATAGAATATTTTGTATCTAATAAATTAAAATATTTCATTTCATTTCATTTCCTCCTTTAAATGGCTAAAATTGACATTGTTTTGATCTAAGGATATAATCATTCATCTGTTAAATAGATTAATTAGGTCTTTAACAAAAACCCTTTCTTTAATTATTAATTTTATAACTTTTTCATATTTATTTTAAATATATGGAATTTTATATTATTAATGAAAATTTATAAATTATAATTCTAATGACTATATATTGTTGAAACTCTAATGGCTAATTTTCTTTCTTGCAGGTTTAAATTCATTGAGAATCTACCACCTACCAAGATCTTAGAGCTTCACTTCTCTAGAACACTTCAAACAAATAGCTCACACTTTGATGCTTTGGGTACCTTGGTTAATGCTAAGTGGAATAATACTTATTTATTTATCCCTTGATATTATCAATATATATTAATAAATATGTATACCTTGTATTTGAATGGGATGATGCCACATGGCAACATTTCACTTCCTTATACCCCAGGCTAAGAAGAGTAATAAAAGACAACATAGATCAAGAGAGTCACTAATATCATACCACATGTCATAATATCATGAATTCAAGGTATCCAAGACATTGAATAATGAGCAAGGACATACATAACTTTGAATGAGAGAGATATTTCCACTTGTCAAGATCTTGTTGTCCCATAGTCTAAAGAAAATTTAAGACCTTGGAACCCTCATCATACTATTTGTGAGTCTAATAATAATATTTGTGTTTTCATGAATTATCTTATCATCTACTACAAAGAGGATCATCGAATAGATTCTTAAAAAGTATAAATTGTGGGTTGAGTTAGACGAGGCCATCCACATCAAGATCAATCAAGCTAAGACAATAAAATGACAAGAAATGCTTTAAATATGCATCATCACCACATTGAAGGGTTTGATCAAATGTCAAGAAGAGTATTCATAGTCGGGAGATATTTTTTACAAATAATTAATACCATGATAAAAGATCAAAAGGATCAAGACTCACTTGGACCTATGTGAATTGGAATAAGGTTTTATTCTAATACTTTCACGTTTCTAATATTTAATATAAAAGTGTGTATTAAACAAAGATGTTATCTTGAATCTGAGTACACATTTAATTTGTGCCTTAGTTGGTGCATATTATTTAATTTTTATAAGCACTTGGTGGGTGGGTAATCCATGGAATTATTTCAACCACCTAGTGGGTGGGTGATAATTATGAAAATATTTATAAGGCCAATAATAAGACTAATTTAGGGACTAGTTGATTAGTGTTAGAGAAGTACAGTAGAGGACCAAAAACTTATTTCCTATAATTTCTTTCTTTACTAGTTAGTTTTTCTTATGAGCAATGGTGTTATGAAGTATTTTATGTACATGCCCTGACTACAGTGGATCCAATTTTTTTTTATTTTAAAATATCTATCAATTGAAAGGTTTTGAAGACTGTTGTTCATTATTTATACATGTATGTGGTGATTTTTTCCATATTTCTTCATATTTGAATGCCTTAAACTCTTGCATCATCTTTATTTATGATTGTGTGTATACTGGCTAGGTAACAGATTGCTTCCATAGAGTTCATATAGGTCAAATGAACCAAAACTATTTTAACTATAAAATAATATTACACATTTCTCTTTACCATAATATTTTACTATTTTTTATATATTTGTTATAGTAGGTAGAATAGATATGAAATTACAATCCATGTTTACAAGATCTATCCTAATTGGAAATATTTTCATTGTTGTTAATACATTGTTAAATCCATTTATGAAATGAAAAATTATTAAATTGGTTGTATCTTCATGAAAAATTATTTTTTTATTATTATCTAAACAACTCATCCACATGACCATACTTATCATTTATCTAAATTTAATAAAAATATTCCCCTTCAAATGCAACAATTTTACTTCAGTTATTAAGTTACCCTATAAGTCGATAACTGAAAGTAGTATATCTTGGTGAGATTCCATCTCCTTTCAAGAGAGGATGGCTGAATCCTTACCCTATCTAAGTTGCTAAATGGTTTTAAATTAACATAATATCTTAATATAGTATGTTAAAATTGCATACTAGGAAAACAACATAGAGAAACATTCTCTGTAGGAAAATCATATAAATTAAGAATTCCACTTGAGATAGTTTACTCAGATCTATGTATAAATATGCAAACATCCTAAATAGGTAGAAGAATTTATTTTATCACTTTCATTAATAATTAAAACATAAATACATGGGTTTACTTCTTGAAACAGAAGTCAAATGTATTTGATATTTTAAAGATTTTAAGTTGAAGGTTGAAAAACAAAGCAACCATTATATCAAGGTGTTCATATGTTACTAAAGAATATAATATATCTAAAATTATTATTATTATTTAAATGGAATCAAGAATCAATCTATTACCAGATATACACCTCAACATAATTATGTATAAGAAATGAAAAATACAATAGTCATGGAGATGGATCGAATCATGTTGAAGGTCAAACATCTACCAAATGATTATTGGGTTGAATCTATTGTATGAAAAATCTATATCTTGATTATATTTTTGATGAAGAGTGTGAATAACTAAGTTCCTAAAGAATCCAAGAGTGGAAATAAACATATTGTTTCTCATTTATGATTTTTTTGTTGCATGGAATATTCACTAGTGCCTGAAGAATTGAGAAATAAACTTGATAATAGAAGAGAGAATTATATCTTTGTGGGATATAGTTAGTACTCCAAAGCATATAAAAATTCCAGACTTTGGATTGGGTGAAGTATCATTGTCATCAAAAAATCTGTCAACCTTTCATCTATAGAAGTATAGTACATTACCACCACATCAACAACATGTCAACAGTCTGGATGAGGAGAGTCATATATGACTTAGAGCATAGTCAACAAGAGGAAATTAAAATTTAATCTGATAATAATTCAAATACAACATTGTCTAAAAATCATGTTTTTCACAATAGAATAAAGCTTATACAGATGACATATCAACTAGTTTGATTATTAGTGAACAATGAGAAAATATTTTTAGAATTCTACAAGTCTAATATCAGATTGCTAACATTTTTACAAAACCATTATGAAAGATTTTTTTTAACATCGTAGAGAATGTACATGAGTAACTAATGTTTTTGGGAGTAAATATTATGTGGGAGTGTTGGATGACTTGTCTTTCTATCTAGAACCCAACTTGTAGTTTTGACTACCTATTGACATGTCAAAGATAACTAGAATCCTGGATGACATTCATTGAATGTTTTCCATTATTGATAGCTTGCTATCCTATGAAAATATATTGATTATGAAAAATATCTAATCCATCTCTTTCTTTAGCAAGTAATTTAAATTATGGAATTACTGAATGTTTTATCTTCTTCTCTTGGGTTTTACAATGTTCTAGATACTTTTAAATGGGAAAAAACATAACACTATTTTATTTTTTATATGGATGATGAGTCTGTAGTGCTTTTGACAAGCCTGTATATTGAAAGCTTGAAATAATATGTAAAAAATTGAGCATCGAACGTATAATATAACTAGAAAGAATATATTACTACAAGTTAAATATTTTAATGGTTAATGTTCTATTTTTTTCATTCATATGTATATTCTAGGTTTTATTTTCCATACTTATCATATTCATTTTATTGTAATTTTAGTTGGTTATATCAAGAATAATATGTGTTTATCTTATATTAACTTTACTAGTTTGAAAAGGTTTCCATGTCTTTACTATTTTGTATAGATTTAATATTGTAAGGATTTAAATATTTTTATTCTATTCAAGTTTTCAGACTGGGTCTGCATTCAAATCATTTAAGAAGAATCTAGTAAGAGTTATAAAAAATAAGTAGATATCAAAATTGACACATATCCATGGTTTTATACTTAGAAATTTTACTTAAGTATTGAATATTATTCAAATATTAATACTAAATTTAGTTACAGGGAATTGTTAAAGCCTTGAAGTTGTCAATTATCCTTTCATAGAGTGATTTGAACTTAATATAATGAAAACATAGTTGTATATTTTGACAATAAGAAAATAAAGAAAGTAATAAATGTTGGTGATAATTGAAATTTTAGTGAGTATTTGAAACCATATAAAATATTATGGTTGGTAATCCAATATGAACTTTACATCCTTTTATCCTCTAATAAGTGTTTTAGGATATAGATTATGTGAACCAGTCTAAAATATGTTCATTAAATCAAAATGCAATCATTATTATCATAAATACTCTAATAATTAATTCATGATAATTATAATTTAAAACACTATAAAATATGTGCATGAAATTAACATTAAACAAATATTATCATGAATACACATTGAATATTTTTTTAGCTCCTCCCCCAATGGTTTTACATTGTTGGACATTTTTATAAATTTGATACAAACAATAGGGTATATTACAAGAAAACAAATATTATGCTAGCATTTGATCTAAAAACATAGATCCATAGTTCTAAGAAAAAAATAATTCATTTTAAGTGAATGGGGCCAATGTACCATACCCCTTCCCTGTACAGTGTTAAAAACAAAAAAAAAATTGAAAATTAAAAATAAGTGTAAAGGGTCATTTCTCCACCCTAACACAGGCCACAAACTCAAAAAAACATTATATACACAATTTTTTTATGTAAATTTGAACAAAATAAAAATGGCAAAAAATATGTATTGCTCATGATCAAGCTATTCTTACATTATCAAAGGCTATAAAAGTCTAAAAATATGCATAATTAACATTGAAAGTGGATAAAATCATTGTATGTGTGTGTGTGTACACACACACACACACACACAAACACAAAGAAACATGTATGTATATATGTATTTATGTATGTATATGTATGTATGTATGTATGTATGTATGTGTACACACACACATATGTAAATGTGTATTTTTATATATGTATATGTGTATATGTATATACATATCCATACTCACACACACACACACACACACTTTTCATGCATTATAATGGAAAAGAGGAGGTAGGGTATGGATTCATCATACTTCATTCCATTCCACTTGGAAACTAATAAGTTAGAATGAAATGAGAAAATGGGGCATGAGAATTCATTTAATAAATTTTATTTATGGCAATTTTAATGTTTTAATAAATTAATGTCCTAGATCTTCTTGATCTAATGAATGGGATTTAATTTCGAGTTAAATTTTATTTATGTTTAAGTTAAATAATTAATTTTTAAGAATTATTTTAATAAAATATTGAATAATATTTATACTTATTTTTTTAATAACAACCTAATCAACTTTTTTTGGAAATAAGGATTAAAGGATAGAGATTTTCCTAATCAAATAGGGCATAAACTAATCTAAAATCAGACCAATTAATTGAATCTATATTTTAATGATATTATGATAAGACACACTGAATCTATAAATATGTTAAATATCAAAATTAAAACATTCAATTTTCTAAGAATAACAATCTGAAGGATAAATTATACATGGCTTATACATTGATGGACAAGTAGGCCTAAGCAGTTTAAGGGCACAAGTGGACTATCTAAGGATTTATATCCTACCATCATATTTTTAATATTTGTTTTCTTCCAGTCTAGACATAACCATCAAAATAACAACACTAGTTTTGACACTTGTATCCTTAAACTAATGATTATGTCCATAGTAAAGTAGATGTCCTATGTAAATTCCACCTATGCCTATTATGATTCCCTATCACTATAGATATTTTTTTTTGGTGGTGCACATAGGTTCTAGATAGTAGTGTGTAGCTCAAAATCATAACTCCTCTAGTTAGGACATGTCGCCTTTTAAAATATGAATTAGTGGGATCAAGTAAAGTTGATTTGAACTCAAATACCCCTCTGTTAGTGACTATACTTATTATATTCATATAAAATGTCATTTGAGTGAAATGAGTGTCATTTGAGACCACCCTATCCCGAGTGTATTCCTTAACTTATCTTAGGGCCTCTTATAATCCTTATCTAGATTTTACATGGGTCTAACTAATCCTTATATGTACCAAAAGTAGTCTTACACCATCTCCTAGGCATCTAAGCCCTAATTTCCCCAATATGTAAATTATTGTAACAATCAATGGATATATTTATTGCATATTTATTCCCTAATTTATTATTCCAACCCTTTAACAACCTAGGGTTTTAAAATCCATAATCCCCTTAAAATTTAATCATTTGATGAACCTGACTTACTTCAATTAGTGAAAAAACCCTAACCATAGACTACCTTTATGTGTTATGTTTCAAGACTTCTATAACTCATAATCAAATTTCAAATCCCCATATCTTATATTTTTTTTGTCTAATCATGATAATAATGATAGACAATGTTTATCACTTTTTGATGATTTTTTTTTAGTTTCCTTTGCATTATTATTTCCTATAATTTGGAATAAATTAAAAACAATACATAAAAACATATGTACATGATGTTTATATCAGTTTAAATATATGTCTTTTTTCAATATTTCCATAGCATGCTATTTTTCTCTTGTGTGGAACTCACTTAATAATCAAATCCTTCAACACATAAAGGATACATCACATAAGATAAAAAACACATTACCTAAAATTAAAAAGTATCCTTTATATTCTTTTTCTCTTTGGTTCACCTTGATTCCATACCTATCACTACTAGACATAAGATAACATCAATGGTTTCACTTATCCCTCATAATTTTCAAATATGCACATCTAGCTACTATCCCACTTCTACTACAAACTATATGCTCATAGTAGACCCTTCAGTCCATAATATGATGTCCACAAGTGGTCTTGAAGCATGGAAGGGTATTAATAACCATGGATATAACTTTGTTAGCCAAAGTAGTGTTCCTTTAACCATAATTTCCATCTTAGAGATCCTATAACATTATGACACATGCAAAGATATTTTATATGCAACATTCTATGATACTAAGGTGCCTACCATAACATATCCATCTTATTTCACTTATATATTCAATAATATCAAATGTATTGAAGTTCATATCTCATTCAAAAAAGAGTGTCTCCCACCTAATCACATCATAGAGTAGCATATACCTCTTTACATCACATTATGAATTAATGAGGTAGGTGTCAAATGGATATTAGTTGATAATAGATGAGGGTTAAACATTTTTAATATCTCTTTTCTATGTCTTTTTAATATGCATCCTAATGATTTGGACCCTTATGATATGAACATCTAGGGATATGAAAATATTCCATGAAAATTTTTGGGTCAAATAACACTAAACCTTACATTGGGACCTAAAACACTACATATAACATGTCAAGTTATGCCCAATGTTCTTAATTACAATATCTTGCTTGGGAGACCTTTGATTCATGATATGCACATAGTTCAATCAAATTTACATGCATGTTTAAATTTCAATTAAAAAGGTCATATATATACATGCCTTATGGATAAAAAACCATTCAAATGTTTTTAGCATATATATCCTTTGTACAAGTATATTCATCACATGGATTTTTCTATGATACCTCCATAATCTACTTCATAGAGCTCATGCATAACTCCCTTAGAAACCTCGAGATTACATGATAATAAATTTACCTCTCCATTTACATTAAAATATTTTTTTCAAAATGGGCTATCTAATAGAGGGCATCAGAAAACATAAATAGGTAATTCTTAATCCCATTTAGACATATGATCAACAAGGTAGGTAAGGACTTGGATATAAGGATAGCATATCTAATAATAAGTCTTATCACCATGTTTCTCATCATATCATGTTTTGTTCATCCATTCCACATACAAATAATACAATAAATCATTTCTTTACACTTTTAGTTATTTAATTTGATCTTATGGATGATATCATTTCTCTAGATTTACCTACTTTTATGAATTTTATAATGATGAATCTCTCTTATAATTATGAGGTCCATATGAAGATCTCCCTTCCTTCTATCATAATAATAAGTTTCCTCATTCCAAAAATTCCTAAACATACTTTAGTGAGTGCTTAGACATTTTATATAATATCCCACTCGATATAGATGACACCATACCTACAACACCTTATATTATTAATTGATCTACATTACTTAATAAAGAGGATGTTGAATTCACTTATGGCATTGACACTCATATTCACATAATATCATTATTTTCCTTTTTGCATAAAGAGGAAGATACAAATATTTGATATATTTTAAAATACTTCGCTAAATTTTTTTCTTGGGCCTATTTTGATATGTTTGGCATAGATACTTAAATTATAGTATGAAAAATTACACAATATCAAGATGATAAATGTATGCAATCACAAATTCACCATGTCTATAAATCAATCCTAACTCTGAGAAGATATATCGTACCATACACTTCTAATTAGGGATACATTTGTTAAACAGTAACATGACCAATATGGGGATCTAATAGACCCGATTAGGGGATCTCTTACCATAATACACTATTCTAGGGAGGGTTTCAAAGCCTCTAGTCTAACATAATCACTCAATAAACCTAAAGGGGTCTTGAGTTTTGATATTTCACCTAAACTAATAACTAAATTAAAAGTCTAATCTAGTGCTCACCAAAGCCTATGACACAAAGTGGGGGTTATTAAACAATCAAAACATGTATATGATAATATCAATTAATATATGTATGAGTAAGACCCTAATACATGGAATATTAAGAGTAATACTATTTGAAGCCAATACTTATGTTACTTCTATCTACTGAAGAGAGGAGTAAAGTTAGAGAATACTTACCTAAATGATGAACCATCAAGACTCAATTTCTCCCTTATCCAAAGGGGATTTGTAAGAGGTTTTTATGGTTTGAAAGGATCACTTAAAAAGGCCAAAAAATCCAATACTTATCCACAATACTAGATTTTCCAAGTAGAAACCTTAAGCTAAGACTCCTAAAGTAGAATGGTGGAAGAGAAGATTATAAATAAGTGTGAGTGAATAATAAATCTTGATTGGATATTGAAATAATGATGAAGATATCTTGTATATATAGGTGGATTTGACCCTAAACCCTTCCAAAAATATCAACTGATAGGGTCAACCTAGTAGACCTAGCATAATTTTAGACAATTATTCATTAGGTCATGAGCTAGGTCATCCAAAGGCCAAACTAGTTCCTAGGTGACAATCATCCAAAATTGTATAGGGTAGACCCAGTCGACCTAGCATAACTGACTGACAAAAGAGACTTAAGGTGAAGAAAAGAGGGATGTATAGTGGGAGAATATTGGAAGAATGTGAAAATGAGGAGTAAAATATTATGAAATGGTTTTTAAAAGCTGGTTGTATTGGTAATAATGTGGCATTAAGGGACAATATTCCTTTTAAACACTAATAGTTTGCTCACCTATTTCCCAGTGCACCCCTTAAGGCATGCAATTAGAGTGATTGAGACTCGATAGGTTTTTACTAGATGTAAAGTGTGAATATTTAATAACAATTAAAAATCTTGTGTATACATATGCCTTAATCAAATCTCATCACATATCACTAAGGTGCAACAAGGGATGGTGCTTCAAGAAAGAACATAAGAACACATAACTTTGATGCTAAAAATAGTTACAGTATTTTAAAGCATAAGATAAGTTAAAGTAAATAGAAAAAAAAGTAAATAACTAAAAATTAAATGTGATGTGTACCTTGACTTACCTTTATCATTGGATGATTATTTGTTATGTTGTTAGTTTTGATTATGTAGGGTGTAGATACTACTTTCGACAAACCCAAAAATACAAAACTAAATAACAAAAACAAACGTACGAAATCCAAAATAACTAGTGTTATGAGGATGGGATATACTTGGGAATTTGGTAGTACAACAAATGATAAATGGTAAAAAAGAAAGTAAAACAAGTCTAGGAATGTAGTTTTATAGAACAAAGAAGGTAATCCATAGTTACTCAAACATGTTATTTCACTTATAAGGATAGATAAAACTAAAACAAAGTAGTGATATCATGTTTTTAAGATGTAAAGAAGAAATAAATTAAATAAGAAGAAGGGAAAATATATTTAAAATCATAATTCACATGTCGAGGAGGAAAAATAAATGGGTGGAGGGGACAATGAAGGAAAAACCAAGGTAGAGGAATTCTTTATCAAAGTCAAAACACTCATATTAGGTTTTTCAAAATAAGAGGACTTTTGACCTTGAGGACTCTAAAGAACTTATCTTAGCCACATAAGTCTTAGGTCAACAAATTTAGTATATAGATCATCCCATGAAGGCTATATGCATGAAAATTAAAATGGACCTACCTTCACACAACATGTTCCCCATTGCTCAAGACCCCTTACTAATTTGTCAGACTATTGTGAATATTGGGTACTTGAATGAGAAAGTAGGTAGAATCATAAAGTTTTTTGAATTCTCCTATTCTAATATACTGGCCTACCATACACTAATGGACCTTGGCTCTATGTGAGGCCAACTATGGAGTTTTAGATTTTATTAGAGATAGGATATGTGATTGGAATCATGTCTTTTGCTATGATTTTGACTTTTGAGATTTATATGTTTCATTTTATTTCAAATGATTTGGATTTTAACTTTCTTGATGGCTTTTTCCATTCTTCCTCTATACAAAATTGAAAAACCAAACATGGGTGATAAAGATGAATTTCATTTGAATACTTAGGACTTGGTTTCTAAGAGAGAGAACATGAAAGAGCATAGGGTCTAAGAGTCTCATAAATATAGGTGCAATAAAAGTGCTATCTTGACTTTGAACTTATTTTAACCAATGTATAATGACACATGGAATAATTTTAATTGCTTAAAATTGCAAAAAATGTGACAAAGGGTGAAAAATGGATACAATCATAGTAACATGTGATTCCTTATCATAAGAATGAGGGAAATGGATGAAAAAATTCTAACATAGATTTTTTGTAAAAATTAAATCTATCAAAAGAAGAAAAAGCTAAAGTTGAAAATAAGGATTTATAATAATTTTAGAAAAGGAATAAAAAAATGGTAATTTTATGAGGAAGGTTGGGTCCTATCCATGGTCTTACACTACAACTCATAAAAGAAAAACCCAAGGGGTACAAAAAAGTGTGTTAAAAGATAATGAAAATAAAGAAGACTATGGTACATGATGAGGAAGATCAGGTCTTATCTATGGTTTTACAATTCAACTCATGAGAGAAAGGGGAACCAAAAGACCAAAAAAGGACTAAAGGCTTGTGAAAAGAGAGAACTACTATAGAGGGAGAGACTGGTGTAATTAATCCTATAGAAATTGTCAGATACATGTAGATAGAAAACATGAAAATAAAGAAATGTTTAGACAAATTACTTTTCAAATAATTATGCGTTGTTTAGATCTTTGAAAACATTACCTTTATTAGTTTGAAGGTGATAGGTGCTTGGACCAAGAATATATTTAACTAAGTAGGGACCCCACCATTTTTGGGCATATTTACCTTATTTATCATAGGTGTAGTCTAATTTAAGTATAAGATCACCAACATTAAATGTGTGGATTTTAACATGTTTGTTATGTTATTTGGCTATATGGGCCTTGTATTGGTAGTTATGTTGCTAAGCATAAATATGGTGTTCATCAAGGAGATCAAGAGTGTGAAAGCAAGCATTATATAATTATTCATCAAGAATGATATCGTGAATAAATATACAAAGAGAGGGAAGATCAATTTCCAATGGAAGAATTTATTTAGAACCATGGACTAGAGATAACGGTGTTTCCCTAGTGGTAGTATGTATGCTAGTCTGATAGGAACAAATAGTAAGATAGAGGTAAATGTGCTAATCTGTACAAGTTTCATGAATTTTATTTTAAAGAATTTTTTTAATAATTTTGTTAGTAGCCTTAGCTTGACCATTACATTATGGATATTAAGGTGTATAAAATTCGTGTTTCATCTTAAATTTAGCACAAAGTTGTTTGACATCTTTATTTTTCAATTTACCCCCATTGTCTAAAATGATAGTATGTGGAACACCAAAAAATCAAATGATTTGATTAAGGATAAATTTAGCAATGGTGTTAACAGTGACATTAATAAGGGGCATGGATTCAACCTATTTGGTAAAATATTTGATAGTGGTGATGATAAAAACATGTCCATCTTGGGAGTGAGGTAATTTTCAAATGAGATCTAATCCCCACATGGAGAATGGCCAAGGAGATTTGATAGTTTCAAGCTCAGCTATAGGTGAATTAATGAGATCATCATGAAGTTGGTAAGGAGTAAACTATTTATGAATTTAATTGCATCCTTTTTAAGAGTAGCCCAAAAGTAACCCATACATAGGTATTTGTATTTTATATCATGTCAATAATACTTGGATAATAAGTGATGAAGAGGGTAAAAATGAATGATAACATAAATGGCCTGGTATAACATGTAGTGTTGAAGCATTTTCGCTAAAAAATAGATGGTGAGGCAATCACGTTCAAGTCTGGTATAGTGTTTCTCATAATTGATGAGGCCTCAAATAATGTAATAGATGGCATGTTCTCTTCTAGTATCATCTTGTTGGGAAAACATTATGCCTACTAATACAAGTGTGGAATAAGTATATATAATAAAGGGTCGATCATTGGTAGGAGGAAAAAGTGTCTGTGGGTGAAACAATTACTCTTTCATGTTATTAAAGGCTTTTTTACATAGGTCCATCAATTCTAAATCATTACCTTTCTTAATAAAACAATTTATGGAGTGAATGTGATAATCCATTTTAGATACAAATCATCTAATTTCCCCAAGTTTTCCTAAGTAAGTATGAATGTTAGGAATGGATTGAGGAATGGGAAATTTGATGATATCACTAGTATTAGCAAGGTCAAAATTGATACCATGAAGAGAGAATAGGAATGTTAACAATTTTCTAGATGTGACACCAAAGACACATTTGTAAGGATTGATTCTAACCTAGTATTTAAGAAGATGATCAAAGATGATAGCAAGATCTGGGAGATGAGTTTTATGACTTTTAGATTTAGTAATGAGTTCATCCACATAGGTTTCAATTATTTTGTGGATAATATCATGAAATATATGTGTCATTTCTCATTGGTAAGTGGATCTGGTATTTTTGAGGATGAAAGGAATTTTCACATAGCAATAAATACCCAATTCTACTGTGAAAGTGGTCTTATATTAGTCCTCGAGGGTAATGTGAATCTGATTATAGCCTGAGAAGGCATCCATAAGAGATAACATTTTGTAACTATATGTGGAATAAATGATTACATCTATAGAAGGTAAAGGGAAGTTATACTTGGGATAAGCAAGGTTAAGATTATGGAAATCAATACAAATTCAAATGACCAGAGTGATCTTTTTTTGAATGGTAATAATGTTAGAAACCCATTTAGAATAGTCCATTAGTTTGATAAATTTAGCATTGAGTAATTTGATGATTTCCTTGTGACATAAAGTGAAAACATTAGGTGTAAATTTCCTTTCATTTTGATGCACAAGTTTAACATTGGTTTAAGTAATAATGTTATGCACCACAATGCTAGGGTCAATACCAAGCATATCATCTTAAGACCAAGTGAAAACCTAATGATACTTATCAAATAATAAGCTAAAATTATCATGTTCATTAAGTGAGAGTTCACGAGATACTATAATTAGTTGAGGAAATGATGGAGTACCATACTCAATGCGAGTGGTTTCTTTGATAAGCATATCATTGCCATCTTAGAAATGGTATGTGTATTAGGTAAACAAGAGATTGGATTATCTTTGGGATTAATGATAGTGATGAAGTTCATAAAACAAGGGGTTTTAGTATTAAAATTCCCAAGTTTATGATGTTGCCAAAGAAGTTGAGGTACTCAAGCATGAAGTATTTTGAGAATAGCTTCATCACTAGGCAAGGTAGGAAGAGGACCATAATATTCAACATCTACTTCAAGATCTAGAATTTGATTACCATGGTGATCATACTTATAATGTATCTAATGAATATAGTTTGCCTTGGCATTGAGTGTAATCTCGAGAGTAGGAGAGGAAGATGGATCAAAAAGTATTGAAGTGTTGGTGGGTTCGATGATGGGAGAAGGATTAAATTTAATTATTGGATTTATAGGTGGTAAAGAAGATGTATGAATTTCTAGAGTTTCATAAGGTATAATTTTCTCTACCACCCAATGGGTATTAATAAGTGGAGAATTGGTAGGAAGAATGTAACCTTCAGTATCTAAGTCATGATCTATAGAAATGATATGGACATCCTGATTAAAAACATGAATTTGAGATATGATTTTTTGATAATGTTATACATTAAAGTATCAAGATTAAGCTTGGGTCATTATGTCATTATCATCATATGTTGGAGAAATTATACATGCTTGAGATTCAAGGGGTGTTTGAGAAGGTGAAATACCCATATTACTGAATGTAAAAGTAGACATGATGAGAGGATCTTGAAATAATTTGGCCACTTCAAAATAATTACAAGTGAAGGCATCTTCAAGTAAAGAAGGTTAATAAGCATTGCATAGAGGGGTAAAGTTAGTAATCCCATCAATAAGAGGAATAGTATGGTAACTAGGAAATAAAGAAGGAGGAAGCCACTACAAAATGTATAGAGGTATCTTGGTACTATTACAAGTATGTTGCAAATCATTAGGTTCATCATCATCAAAATCCACAAGAGTGACTTGTAAATTAAGATGATGTTGATAAACTCAAGTAAAGGAGAACTATTTATCTTAGTAATGGTAGGACTATGAAATTAATATTTTGGATTAGGAAGTTGAATACTCCATGGGTTAGGATTAGCCTCATGCTTATATCATATCTCATTATGTAAGAATTTAATGCATTGGCTATCGGAAGAAGCAATGGCCCTCATTCCATGATTCCAAGGGTGACCAAGGAATATATTATAATATAATGGTAAGTCAAAGACCATAAGCTTAGTTTGAATAGTATTAGATCCAATGGTTAATAGAAGCCAAATGCAATAAAGTGGATTTTGATTAGTCTTATCAAAACCATGACAGGTAAGATGGGTTTGCTTGAGATGATCCTTGTTATAACCAAGTATTTGGATAATCCACAAGGATGTCACATTAATACCATAACCTTCATCAACTAGAAATTTATGAATAAGGGTAGTATTAATGGATATTTTAATAGAGTGTTGGATCATTAGCATGAAAAATAATTTCATCATTGATCATGTCCTCTTCAATAAATTCAATAGAAGGCTTGGAATAAGGACATAGTTTCAATGGTATTTATGTTGGTAGGTTGAGATTAAATAGAAGGTGGCTCTTCATCTATAGAGGATGGATATTCAATTTCTTAGAGTTGTTGCATAATAAAATTGCAATGATAGTGTGAAGTATGAACCAACTCCATAATTGTAATCTTACAAGGCAAAGAGTTGAGTTCTTCAATAAAGTTCCAATGAGATTTTTAAAAAAATGAACATGGTGTTTAGGAGGTAAAGTAGTTTTTGAAGGAATAGATGTGGTTGCAGGTTCAAAAGGAGGATGTGATTCATCATGGGCTTTTGAATCTAGATTAGTAGTTGTAGTGTAGTTGATAATTTTTTCTTCTAAAGATGGCTTCTTGGGTTTGGTAATAGGATCTTTGTGAGTCAACTTGTGATGATAATTGGCCTTAGTAGTGTTAACCTATTGAGAATTTTTATAATATTGCTCATAATCATCATCAATGGCACAAACATCCTTGGTGTTTGGTTATTGTTGGTTTTAGAAAAATATTTTTGATTACTTGAGGTAGAAGTTTTAGAATCCTATCATTTTTTAGAAGAAATGGTGTACTCTTGACAATGAAGGTTGGTCATGGCTTCATGATTAAATGAATCACCAAACATATAGGAAATAGTAAATTTAGTGATCCCTATACAAGATTCATGGGAATTACCAATGTTAGCATGGAACCAGAAAAATTGATTAGGTTCATACCAATTAATATTATTGTTAGGATAGGTGAAAGGTCTAGAGGGCAATAAAAGTTGTTTTATTTATTGCACAGAAACTGGTGTGTGAGAAGATGAAGGGATGTTACCTTTGGAAACTCCTAGTTTAGTTTGTGGAGTATTACTAGTGATATCATTGGTAGGTATTTTAAAATATCATTTTAAAATTTTAGGATTAGGTTTAAATTACTTCAAGAGAAATTCTTGATGTTTATCTTCATTAAGAGCTTCATTAAGTGTTTGGGGAGAAAAGGTTTGAACCTTATATTGAAGAGGAGTCAAAGCAGTGATAAAGAGTTTGAATAAGTTATCATCAGTCATGTTATAATCATCTTTATGGGATAATGATTCACATATTTTGATAAATTCATGAGCTAATTTAGTGGAAGATTGCTTAGCCAAAATATACCTTTAACCACATGTTTAAACTTGGCTAGACAACCAATTTGGCTTCCCAATTGGTGATGAAATCCAAGAAGGTAGGCCTTGGGTAGATAATTGTTAAAATACTTTTTAATTTTTTTTGATTTGGTAGTGTGTGCATAAAAAATAAAATAGTGTAACTAAATGGTATATTAAAAATAATCTAATTAGACTATGTGATCTATTTTAAGCGTGTTAGCAGTAAAAAATTAATGTGTGAGCTAATTACTATCATATAAGAGTTAATTCTAATTTTGAAACACAATACAATGTTAACTTTGTCGATAGTGTATTTAGAAAATATAGAATAAGGTTGATAGGGTCACCTCTATACCATGGAAGTAAAAAGTCTAAAATTAAACTATGTTGACATAATCGATTTAGCTTTATAAACTATACATAGAATATGAAACTATGTCGATAAGGTCGACCTGATTGATTGTACAGGGGCAGTTTTAAAGACTACAAACTATGAAAAATAAGACTATAAGGAAAGAGAGAGAAGGATAGAAAGGAACCTTGGTATATTAGAGGATGTAGAGAGGAATGAGACTATTTTTGAAGAACCTTTATTTTTACCTAAAAATTCTTCTAACTATATCGACTGAATTGACCAAGCTTTGTAAAAACCTATTATTGATAGCTTGGAAATGTATAGGGTCAATTGAGTCAACCTAGTATGTTGAACCTGATGCTTGAAAGTGTATATGACTAACTAGCTTGACTGAGTAGTCTAAAATAGAATTTTGGAAAACCTATACAAATAAAATAGAGTTGTTTTGATGTGACTGTGTGTCAAACCTATGCATAGAAGTTAGTATTATGTCGATACAGTTGACCCAAAATCACAAATATATGAAAAATAAAATGTTAAAATGATGAAATAAGTTAATAAAAACCTATAAGGGTTAGATTCATGTTGGGTTCACTAGAATGTATACAATTATAAATACATCATGTCTATAAATAAATCCTAAAATAAGATAGATCATACCATACACTTTTGATTGGCGATACATTTGTTAAGTGGGAACATGACCAATATGGGGATCTACTTAACCTAATTAGGGGATCTCTTGCTATAATACAATATGCTAGAGAGGGTTTTAAAGCCTTCAATCTAACACAATCACACAATAACCCTATGGGGGTCCTAAGTTTTGATATTTCACCTAAACTAATAAAAAGTAAATTAAAAGTCTAATCTAGTGCTCACCAAATCTTTTGGCACAAAGTGGGAGTTAGTAAACAAAAAAAACATGTATAGGATAATCTAAATTAAGATATATATGAGTAAGAATATAATACATGGAATATGAAGAGTAATATTATTTGAAGCCAACACTTATGTTACTTCTATCTACTAAAGAGAGGAGTAAAGTTAAATAATACTTACCTAAATGATGAACCTATCGAGACTCAATCTCTCCCTTGGCCAAAGGGGATTTGAAAGAGGTTGTTTTGGTTTGTAAGGATCACTAAAAAATTCCAAAGCATCCAAGACTTATCCACAAGACTATATTATCAAAGTATAAACCCCAAGTTAAGACTCCTCAAGTAGAATGGTGGAAGAGCATAATGTAAAAAATCGTGAGAGAATAATAACTCTTGATTTCATATTGAAATAATGATGAAATAATATTGTATATATAGGTATATTTGACACTAAACCCTTCAAAAATCCTTCACTGATAGGGTCAACCCAGTCAACCTAGCCTAAAAATTATTCACTAGGTCATGAGCTAGGTCGGCTAAAGGCCCAACTATTTCCTAAGTGAAAATCACCAAAAAGTATATAGGGTTAATCCAGTTGACCTAGCATAACTGATTATAAAAAGGGACTTAAGGTGAGGAAAAGAGGGATGGAAAGTGGGAAATTACTGGAGGAGTGTGCAAAGGAGAAGAAAAATCTTTGGGAATGGTTTTTAGGGGCTAGTTGGATTGGTAATAATGTGGTAATAAGGGAAAACAATCTTATGAAGCACCATTGGCCTACTCACCCCTTTCTCGGTATACCCCTTACGGCATGCACTTAGTGATATTGAGGTTTTATGGGTTCCTTCAAGATGTAAATCGTTAGTATTTAATAAAGTTTAAGAATGTTATGTGTATATACAAAACTAGTTAAAAAAAAAATGCATCTTACGGTAGATCTTTTAGTCAAATTTGAGATCCAAAAAATTCTTGATGTTGGTTTCATTTGACCAGTTACTCACCTTGAATGGATTTCTAACCTTATTCTAGTTTTTAAGCCTAATGATGAAATCTAATGTTTTTGTTAATTTATAGACTTAAATAAATCATTTCCTAAAGATTACTTTCCTCTACCCAACATGGATATGATAATGGATTCCATAGTAGGCTACGAGATGATCTATTTTAGGGATGGTTTATCTGGTTATAATCAAATCAATATAGCTAATAAAGACCAAGAAAAAACTTATTTTACCACAGCATGAGGAACCTTCTACAATATTGGCATGCCTTTTGGAATAAATAACATAGGAGTGACATATCAACAAACCTTAACCCATATTCTTCATGATCTCATTCATAAGACAATTGAATACTATTTCAATGACTTGAAAAATTAAAAGAGTGACATCACCTATAATAAATTTAAAATAGAATTTTGAAAGGTTGAGATAATATAATATACGACTAAATAATAGGAAATACATCTTTAGGGTTTCATCTAATAAAATTTGGGCCTCATAATATCCCAACATAGTATCAAGGTAGATCCAAAAAAATTCAAAGCTATAATGGATATTTCTCCCTCTAAAAACTTAAAGCAACTTCAATCTTTACAACATAAAATCTAGGCATTACATCACATTATGGCAAAACTAGCACATACGACTTGGTCATTCATAAGATTACTTAACAAGGATACAAAATTTGAATGGTATATCACATACCAAGAAAAATTTTATGCACTCAAATAATACTTATTAAACCCACCTATCTTGGTACACCAACACCTAATAGACCACTTCTCCTCTACCTCTCAATGATAGGTCATGCACTCGGTATACTCTTCACACAACATGATGATAAACATAAGGAATGAGATATTTATTGCATTATTTGTACACTTGTTTATTATTAGAAAAATTATTTAGTAATTGATAAAGTATGTTTAGTATTTGTATTTTCTACCCAAAATCTTTGACACTATATGATCAATAATAAGACATAAGTTTTTATTATTATTACTAGGGTTTAAACAAGTCCTGTACCTTATAAATTTTTTCAAAAAACCAACAAAAATCATGAAAATAATAGTTTTTTATATAATACCAAGGAAAGGCCAAATAGGTTGGCATGTTAAATAGTAACCAAATACATATACCCAATGAACAAAAAACATAAAACCCATGAAGGGTCAAGAAACAAATGAGTAGGACACCTATGCTAATTTTATGAAGATTACCAAAAAAAAGTTTGTAGTTCTATAATGTTCAACCTAAAACATCATTATCCTCAATATCATCTAAAATTATGACTTCATCACTATGAACAACAAAATAAGAAGAACAACCTACCAATTTCTAGATGAAACTCCTGAGTTTGAATTTTATGCCACCCACTGAAGAAGCAATTTGATTATTAGCCATGCAGCCCTAAATAGCCATCTTGATAGCCTGATGAGGTGGCCCTACTATCTAGGGAGGATCAAAAACTAACCTACAAGACACCAATTTAGATAATAATTTCACTTCATCCACCAAGATTTATTATGGTGAGTTTCCTTCTAGTGATAGATTTCAAGAATTTGACTTTTGAGCTGCACCAATGGAGGCATTGTAAAAAATTGGCCTTTAGATGCATCATTATTGCAAACCTTTTGTTGAATATCCTCCACAAAGCTTACTATGACCATGAAATGCACCTCGAAATCCCTAAACACTAAAACTAGAATCAACCCAAAACCATCAGAATTGAAGAAGGGTAGTTTGGGAAAAGGACCCAACTCAGTACTACCTATCACTTTGAGAAAACCAAGACAATGATTTGGTTTTATAAAAAACTCTAGTTTAGAAACGACCTATGAATCTACCATTAGCATCATGATATTTGATGAAAACATTGCAGCAATTATATATTTAACCTTGTCGTTCATGAAATGATCTAAGTAATATGTGCCCAAGACAACTAAAATAGCCTAGAAGATATCTTTTGAGGGAACCTAGAAAACATGGTTAATACTATATCAAGAGATGCCCCCTTTGAATTACATTTCCTAAACTGAGCTTCTTCCATAAACCATTAGAGTTGTAAGTGCCATTTTAACCCCTCTCTCCAAGCTAATAACCAGGCATCCATGACATCCAAAATGTAGCCAAAGTGATAATGTGGATCAACCACCCAACAAAAATAAATCACTTCCACACCCTTACCATAAATTCAATTAGCTACCACCCTTAATCACATAGTAAGTCAATCATGGATAGATAGTGTCATTGAAAATCCTAATGAGGTGGAATGGATAGAAATGATTGAAACAAAACTTCATAAATAATAATCAATCCAATTGATTATTATAATAGATTAAAAAATAATTTTATTTTTATTTTTTCAATTCTTTTTTAAAAAACCCATATTAATGGAGGTTAAATTGGGAAAGTCTTCCCAAGTAGATCTAAGGTTATCCATCCAAATTTATTCATTTTAGTCAATCCCATAATTGGTGAGGAAATATATAGCTGAGTTAGCCTCTCTTAAATGATTGTTGCAATCTAAGGAAGAAAAATTATCCAATTTAGCCCATATATTAGATGAAATACTATCTAGTTTCCAAGAAGTAGCTAAATTTTTCTTAAGGGAAGAAATCAAGATCTGGGAGTCACCTTCAATCATGATCTTGTTGATGTTAGAATGAATTACAAGATCAATCCCACTGGATATTGCTTTAACTTTAGGTACATTATTTATCCCATCTAAAAATTTTATAGAAATCGCCCTAATCAAGAATCCACTACTATCTCTAAGAATATAACCTACATTGGAAGCACCCAATTTTCACCAAAAGGAAATATCAAAATTTAATTTAAACCACCTTAGTGGTGGATGAGTCCAAAAATTATTTTCCTTTATCAACCTTTTACCTGATCTTACTAGTGACGTATTAATGGGTGAATAAGACACGAGTTATTAAATAAGTAGATCCTTTAAAGTTTATTAAGTCTAGACTACATCTCTCAGGCTGTATCTCAAAACGGGTAATGTTACTCATGGAATTCAACCTATATATTATGTTAAAAATGTCAATAAATGAATAGATAATTAGAGATCAATTAAAATCAACACCACTATTAGACACCAATCCTATCCATAATAAATTTTTTATATGAATTGATAGACTAAAATACCACTTCCAACACATGGATAATGTTCTTTGATGATTATCAATGTGCATCAAGTACTAGATCAAGAATGGTTTTCATCAACCCACTGGGGCACATAATCCTTCTTGCTTATTGACTAAGTTTTTCATGTACAAACAATATCATAGAATACAAGGTTGTTATCCATGGCCTCCAAGTAGCTCAAGATCTCAAAATAAAATTTATTAAGGTTTATGAGGATTCATAATTAATCATCAATAAAGTTAAAAATATCCACTAAACCAAGGAATAACATCTAATTCCATACAATAATATGGTTTATTGTATACAAGCACAATTTGAATACTTCTCTTTCCAAAAAAATCTTTAGAAAGATAATCATCACGTCGACGTAATGGAAAGTGTGGCATTGTTGATCCCCATTAAGATTAATGATGACCAAGATATCTTCACTATCAAACTATTATAATCATCATTGGTATCTCATGATGACCTCATATATTTAATATTTTTAGCCATCAAGCATAGTACAATAACATCTAAATGGTTTTCTAATATATACAATTTTTTTCATACATTACACTAGAAACTTTCACTAAGAATCATAAGAATGAATTATAAAGAAATGACCTCTATTACATCATCATTATTAGGGATTTATTCAAATGATATTTTTATGAACACTTAATATGATTCCTAATAGTCAAAGAAGCTAAATTTTCCATAAGCTAAGTACATGCTAAGGAATGTGGTGGCCATTTCAATGGCAAAGCAGTGTCACCCAAACTACTTTGATATGGATATTATTTTCCCACCATTTAATAATAATGTCAATAATATTCTAGATTATATGAAAAATGTTGATGACATGGTAACATACAACATGTGCCCTCACATTAGTTACAACCCAATTTCTCCCCATGGTCATTCATGTTATGGGACATTGATCTAACTGGTAAAATAAATCCAAAATCAATAGTGGTCACAAATTCATTATTATATTTACATAATACATTACAAAATGGGTGGAATCCACTCCATTACAATCCCAAAAAGGATAATATATGTGTTATTTTCTCATTACCAACATTATTTCCCATTTTGGCCTACCAAAGACCATCATCATAGATAATGGAACTTATTTTATGAACAAAACAATCATGAAATTTTGTGCCAAATACAAGATCTGGCATGAATTCTCCATTCCATACTACCCACATGGTGATGTCCAAGTAGAAGATACAAACAAGACAATTAACAATATCCTTAGAAAAATGGTTATAAAATTTGGAGATTATTAGCAGAATCAACTTATTTATACAATATGGGCCTATCACATTAGTATTTAAAAACTGATAAGAGCTACTCCTTATTCATTAGAACTAAAACAATTATCCCATTGGAATGATAAATTACATCCTTTTGCATATCCCTCAAAGGGATTATTATAGATGACTAATATAGAGAGAGACACCTCCATGAACTATAAAAGATGGATCTCACACACATCCAAGCTATATATCACCTTATAACATACCATAAATGAATACAGTGGGCCTATAATTATCATGTTCATAGTAAATAATTTTAAGTAAATGATCTCTATATACACATAATATTTTCAAATTTTATCAATTGCTAATACTTTCTCTCTTATAGGAACCTATTGAGTCTCAATCTCTTTGAGTGCATGCCTTAAGGTGTGTACTGGGAAAGGATTGGGTAGACCATTGGTACTTCTTGATGTTTTTTCCCCTATATTACCACTTTTTATCTACATAACCTTCTCCTAAAAACATTTCCCTAAGATTTGCCTCCACTTTTCACCCTCCTCTAGCCAATTTTTGCCTTCATTAGCCCTTCCCTAAGCCTGAACCCCTTTTTAATGGTTTATATTACACTATCAACCCCATCAACCCTATACTCTAACTAATAAAAATTATTTAGGGTCTAGGTCTAACCATGGAAAACCTAAACCAAGACCTAATTTGTTTTTGTCAATAATGATATAGAGTTAATTGGGACAACCATGTGGGCTAAAATTTTAGAATGGTTTAGGGTTAGATTTAGCTATATATACACATATATTTCATTAATTATTTAGGAATAGAAGAAGAAGAAGAAGAAGAATATATTTCACATCTGTTTATCCACCATTGTACTTGAAGAGCATACCTTAGTGTTTCAATACTTTATTTGGAGATATGGATCTTATTTTTTGGAGAAGTCTTTTAGATGCATAGAGAAGTTGTGTAGCCTAGAGATGACTTATCCTTACATACCACAACAACCTCTTATAAAGCACCTTGGACAAGGGAGAGATTGAGGTTAGGTAGGCTTGTCTTTAAAAGTAAGTATTCCTAACTTTATCCCTCCTTTGTAAAAGTAGATAGATTTACATTTGTACCTCTCTCCCGTGCATTAGGATTTCCTATACATTGATGTGAGTATAGATCTTCTAGGTATTTTTCATTTTTATGTTTATTATCCCCACTTTATGTCACAACATTTGGTGAGCACTACATTGGAATTTACTTGTCATTTACTTTGTGAATATGAAAACAAATTATATAACTAGGGTTATTGGATGGTATTGCTTGACTAGAGACTTTAGAACCTTCTCTAGTAATGTTATTATGGTAATATATCCCTTGGTTACGTATAGAAGATCCATCTTGGTCATGAACCTAAATATCTAATGTATCAACAATTAGAAGTGTATGTAGGATTTATCTTCTCTAAGCTAGGATTGATTAGTAGATTAGTTGTATTTCTCTTGGCATACATTCTAATGACCCTGACATGAATCAAACCCTTGTAGGTTTTCTTTCACACCATCTTTTTTATCATCATATTATATGTTTATATATTTTTAGTATTGTATCGATCAATTCAGTATAGTTCTAACATTTTTGTGTGCATTTATAATTCACAGTCATTTCGAAATGACTTTGTTCTATCTATGTAGGTATTTTCTAAATATAGGTTACTATATCAAATAGTTAAACATAATATTCTCCTTCAGTTCTAGATTCACATACATAGTCAAATAAGTCAACTATGTCTACAATTTTCTTCTAACATATAGGTCTATAAACATAGTTGAACTAGTTGATTTTGTTCACCATTTCTTCTTTAACATATAAGATTTTGTGAACTTGGTCAAACCAATCAACTTCGTAGAATTTTAAAATAGAATTTGAACATCACAACTAAAAATTTGCAATTTAAAACATCTTCAATCCTATCAAGGTTCCTTCCTTTCTCTCTATCATTTCAATTATTCTTTTAGTACTATGTTTCACAATTTTATTGTTTGTAAAATTGCATCCCTATAGCAATTTTGGTCAACCTATTCGACATAGTTTTATAATATGTATTTTGTATAGAAGATAGAGTTAACTTATTTGACTGTGTTATTTTATATCATTATTCTATTAAACAATATCAAGCCATTCGAATATATTCTATATTTTTTTCATAAAGTATCACCTGAACTAGCTCTTTACTATTTTCAATCAAGGAATTAACCCATATTTATTAGTAATTAATTCACATTTCCTTTTTACTTGTTTGCATGCTTAGAGTAACTCACATAGATTAAATAGGTGGTTTTTTAAATTACCATTTTATTCACACTATTTTTATCTATTGCACATAATACCAAATCACTTTTCACAACAAAATATTAAACATTTATCTTCCCACGGCCTACCTACTTAGATTTCATCACCAAGGGGGAAGCCAACTTGGTTTTCTAGCCAAATATAAATACATAGTTGATGGTATATATTATCAAAGAACTCAACACCCTTATCACTATAGTATTATGAAGTGAGGGGGTAGGCCCCAATACTAAGTCAGTACAATCAACAATACATATCTCTTTTAGCCCAAATGCCCTTAAACCAACATGAGATTTCTTTCTAGTTCCTTATTTTAGCCAACTTCCTTATGACATTTAAAAATTAAACTTTATTAAAATTTAATAACATTTAATATGACCAACTAGTTATCATTTACTTTCTAGTTGTTACTTTCTCTTTGATCATTATATTTTTATTGTAAAACTTGCATTGGCTAGCATTTGTATAAGGTTTTTGCTATGTGCTCTAGTTAGATCAGCCATATTGATCTAATTGTTTGTGTGCTCAATTTAATTTTGCTTAAAACTAATCTTGAAAAAAATTATTTTGTTTTAGAACATTGTCATTATGGTAAATATAGTCTCTTACAGACTTTTTAGCCTTCTTTCTTGCATTATATAGTCAACCTATTTGACTATGTATTCTTATTTTCCTATTTAGTCCCATGTTTAGTAGTACACTATTGACCTATTTGATATTATATTATTATTTTCCTTTTTAGTCCCCTATTCAATAGTACACTATCAACTTATCTGACTATGTATTCTTTTTTTTTAATTCAATAGTACATAGTCAACTTGCATGACTTTGTATCCTTTTCTTCCTATTTTATTCCTTGGTTTACAGAACATAGTTGACCAGTTTGAATATATATATATCCTATTTTCTAATTTTGTGTTTGCATCACCATTTTTAGCCTCCATATTTTATCATGAGCTTAATTTTTGAAGATAATATAGAGCTAAAATCAATAGGCATGATGAGCTTTACCAATCCTAGCAAGTTTCCCTGAAAATAGCTTGTGGCTTCCACTTTATATGAAAGAAATGTGCATGTGCCCACTTACACTACTAATTATTTGACTCCTCCTCATTCATCATGAATTTGGAACCCAATTTTCTCCTTAGAATATAAACTATAATTAGAGTATAGATTTCAAATTCTCTTTTTCATTAATGTTTCCTCAACATAGGGGAAGATACCTTTTGACTATTTATAATCTCATGATAAATGGTCAAGTAGAAGAACCCCATTCACTCTCCCCTATGTTCTCTCATGGATTTGGGGGGTGACACCTTCTTTGCTTCTCACCCTTTCCCTTCTATTTTGAGTCCTTTTCACACTATGATTTCTTCTTCTTTGATCTCTTCAACCTCCATACCAAGTGTCTCTACTAACATGGAAAGTTCAAAATCTAGTGGGACTTTTCCAAGGCCTATCCTCTTCAATCATTCCACTACTGCATCATTTGATACTAATGATAATCATTCCACTAGTGCTTCTTTTTATTGTGATGTCAATCCTTCTACTAGTGCATCTTTTGATCCACATGCTAATCATGATACTATTGCCTCCTTTTATACCAATGCCTCTCAAGCCACTAGTGTCATACATGACTCTACTCATAGTGCAACCCAATACAATAATACAACTACTAATGATTTACATGATGTAAAAACTAGTCAAAATAATGATCAGACCCATCAAATCTTATTAAAAACTCTTAATCAAATGAAATATTTTCAAACTTACAATGTCATTTAAATGATGCAAATGTAAAATAACCTCATTCACCTTCAAAATCAACCTCAATAGGTTCCATGGGGAGCACAAAATCCAAATTCCCCCCAACCCCCCTTAGGTATTCCCATGGCAACCTCATTCCTCAACCACCCCTTGTTATCAAAATGATTAAGCATCTCCAAAATAAACCTCTTATACCTTAAATTTCCAATATTTTTAGAGGAGGTATCATAGCTACCATTATGTAAAATGGGTCAACCAATCCTACCTTACATTTAAAAACATTTGGTGATCTATACGAAGACATTGTCAAATTAAACACTTTTGTTTCCACCAAGATATTAGTAACAACACTCTATGAAGACACTTTAGATTGGTACAATCAACTCAAACCCAATTATATCACTAGTTTGGAATATCTAGTTAACTCCCTAATACAAGAGTTCCAAACTATTGACCTTCCTAAGAATACCTTGGCTCACTTTATAAATTGTCTACAACTTCAAACTGAGACAACATAAACTTTCATCAAAAGATGGAAGACCTTGTCTAATAATTGTGAGCATAACATGGAGGATGATAATCTCTTTCATCTATTCACCAATGGTTTTTATCTCAAGTTGTAGTATTGGGTTAGAACTCTCTATCCAAGAACTTTGGAAGAAGCCCTTGACCAAGCTAAGCCCCAAGATGTTATCATATGACAATTTAAACCATATTAACATCTCATGGTCACATACATTCTCATAAAAAATAAAAATCACCATGTTACCAATGAAGGTGTCACTGATTTTCATGACACCATTCACAATATTCAAGCCATCACTCCCAAAAATGTTTTGGAGCATGCTTCCCTTCTAAAAAAACACCCCTAATCCTAAATTTTCTCAAACAAATGATATTAATGTTATAAACCATTATCCTTAACCAAGCACCAAAAGCATCTACCAAAGCCTCTACCATGAGAGCTTGACCCCACTTGTCTTATGAAGTCATAATATGACCCAAATAAATGTTGTTGGTTTCATGCAAGTTCGGGCCACTCTCAAGAGACTTGTAGATAAATACATAATATAGCTATGGATTTTTTTCTTGGACCAAAATTTGATCACAATTCACTCATTTTTAAGCACTAACAATCTTTTGATATATCCTTTAACTCTCATGAAACACAAAACAATAATCAATATTTGAACCAAGATAATGCTCATCTTTCCATACATAAAAATCCTCTTCCTAATCACTAAAACAATAACGATAAGCCTGTTCCTTCCATAAATAATGCTAAAATTATTATAGACCAAAATATAAAATAATTTGGTAAATATGACTAATATGAAAGGGTAGTCACTTTAATTGATTCTAATCCAACAAACATGCATTAAACCTCCAAAAAATTCTATGTTATCCAAGATTCTTTGTCATCTCATCTAACAGATTTGGGGCGAGAGGACCATATCTCTTTCTGAGAACCACTTCCAATGCTTCAATTGGATAATACCTCTCATACTATTTCTAAAACTACCAAAAAATATATAACTATCAACAACATTATTCAACATTTTGATAACATTTATTCAAATCAATCACAATACATACCTAGATAAACTATCACATCATCTAAATACAATCAACTCATTTATCCCTAGACTAAACTAATCATGTCTTATCAAAAAAATTTGCAATGCACTTTTAATCTTCCTTATAGGATCTCCTCTAGGATTACCCACCTATATGTGGCATTCCCCCCATGGGTTGTGATAAATGAGACCCAATCACTAAACTTACTAATCTCCCATCTCAAATACCCTTTCTTGAACTCATGAAAACTTACTCACATCATCACAACTTCCTGATGCAATTATTATTTGAAATAAAAGTTCCTCATCCTCCCCTAGTAGGATGTGAAACTACCTTATTTTGGTTAGAGTATATTACCTTAAAATAATGTGAAGAGATGTCTATACATGTTGAAGAATCAATAGACACTTCTCTTTCCCTCAAATTTCCTATATCTTCCATGATCCCAAATGAGATTCTCCTTCATGCCAATGATCCTCCATTATTTATAAGAATTCAAATTAGTGATATGTAAGTCAAGAATGATTTGATTGATGAGGGTTTAGGTAAATGTGTCATCTTCCTCAACTTCATTAAAACTCTTGGATATTCTAAGCGTAATCTTATGTCCACATGTAGTATATGCTAAGGTTATGATATAATGTAAATGCCTCCTTTAGGTTGAGTGTGGTTTCCTATTACCATCCCTCCTATCACTATTCACATGAAGTTTTTGATATTTAACTTTATCCTTTCCTATATCATCTTTCTTACTAGTCCTTGGACTTGTCTCATGAGGGTTATCACCTTTTATTATTGCTAATGTGTCAAGCTTCTCCAAAATGGTGCTATCTATAAAATTCAAGGAGACATAAACCCTTGGAATTTCAAAGAATTCTAATAATTTTTTTTATTAAAAATTCCAACCCTTAAACCCTTGTCGAGTGTCCCATTCAGGGAGTCTTAACATTTCAATTTTTCCCATCAACTCTACTCAAGGTTATCATGGTCACCCCAAACTCATCATGAACATACCACCTAACCTCTTAGATTTAGATGAAGATGAGATTTATGAAATCCATTTCAAGATTAAAAATTTATATTTATCCCCTTTTCTCATCACCTAACTTATACCATATCTGAATCCACATTCATGTTAGCCACCTATCGATGATATACCCATGGTCTTAACCAAGAATTGGCATTCTATTCATCACACCAATTCTGATAAAAATGTCATACCTACTGACACCATTGACCTTCATACACCCAATTATGATGGTGGTTATACTTTAGATGATCCATTTTTAGGATGACTTGTTTAGGCTAGAGATACTAAGATTGTTCAATATCGCTCATATTTGTTTTAGTCTTTGCATTTTTCTTATCATAACACTTCTTGTATAGTTTATAATTACAATATAATTCTTCTTTTTCATAGGATAGAGATATATCAATCTTATGGTACACCACCTATTTTGATAGAGACTTTTAGGATCATGCTCATGGATAATTCTATGATTGGTCATTATTATTTTTATAGATATTATGATTCCCATAGTTGCTTCCCCTAGAGATGTTTGCTACTATCCTTAATCCTTTTATGCATCCTACTTCTCCCTTAGTTGAACCTAGTCTAGCTCTTACTCCCATTCTAATTTTAATTGAGCCTCATTCTATATTTCATTTTGCTTCTCCTTTAGACGATCCTAGCCCATTATCTCCACCAATCCTACCTCCCCTTGGTGATGGCTTTCTTCCTTTTTTTCATCTTGATCCCTTGCCCACCCAATATAACAATCAACCTTACTATGATATTCATAGAGTTATCAATCATTGGAATAAATAATGATAGTTATACCAACCTTACCAAGATTATTTTCCTACTCCTTTCATTAGTAGAACCACAAAGTCTACTAACAAGCATATTTGTTGCTTCTATTGCATGAATAATCATCCTTCCACCCATTTACAAAATTTTAAGAAATATATAAACACATTACATCCTACCCTTCCTTAACTTAAAGACAAGGCTATACCTCCTCTCAATTTATTACATGAGTATATTCTAAAATATGGAGAGGTATATTGTATTTTACACCAGTATGGTACCCATCATACCAATCGTTGTTGTATCCTCTATCACCACCTTCATGATCACCTTATAAACATTTTTGTACCCATTATTCCTCCTCCTATAGGTTTTTTAGGTAGTAATTTTCCTCATTCTTCACCTTTGGCTTCTTCTTCACTTATGGATCCCATGCCACTTGCATCTTCTACCCCACCCATGGTTCCTTCTCCATTAGTGGTGCCACCTCCTTGTCTAATGCATTCCATTCTTATTCTAGAATATATTCCCCATCTTGATTATTATATGCATGAGATCCCTTATGAGCATGATCCTTCAACTACACCATTTCATAGCTTTCCCTCAAAATAGATGAGACTCTTACTATAGTTAGGATTCAGCTTCATAGAGATATATCAGATGTTATGGATAATATTTATGGATAGATTTATCAATATTTTTGAACAAAACATGGCATTCTTTCACTTTATTCTTAGTTATAATTTTTTATTGAACTTGTGATCCACTTTTTTATATAACTTATATTATTTGACTATGTGTTGAATTTTACTTCACTTATCTATCTTAGATGTATCTTTATATTTCACATTATGTGTTTTATATAGTTTCATTTCTTTCATCTTCTCTTATGGCTTCTTTTCTTTCTTTACATGAATTCATTCTTATATTTATGAATTAATTTTTTTTAAAGGATTTATTTGTCTCTTTTCATGATTTTTGATACTTTATCTCATAGAACACAAGTAATTATTATTGTGACTTGGTTATATAAACCTTGCTCCCCTTAGTAATCTTTCTTTACCATGTGATCAGTTAGCAAACAAGTCATCTCATTGTAATTCTATATTACCTATTTATTTTAAATATCCTTTTATTCCCTTATTTCCTTTCACAAACTAAGAATAAATATGGTTCAAAATTGAGATAACATACTATTTCATAGGTAAGCCTTAATAAGTGTTTAGTAAATCATATATTCAGATACTTAGCTTCTTTTAGCCAATGTCTAAATCTCATTCATGAGTATCATTTTTATCCCTCATGTTGGTTATTACAAACTTGTATGGAGTTTTGGAAGCACAATAACTTATAGGGTGGGTTGAATCAGTCTTAAGAATATTATTTTATTTCAATTTGACACTCATGGGTCATTGATACAAGTACATAGATCTAACAAGCATAAGTAACCATACAAGAGCATGAAAGAAGATAAAACATAATATAAGTGGGAAAACCTCAAGGGGAAGAAAACCCACTAATATTTTTAAATGTAATATAGTCTTATAAGATAAAAAACCAAGATTTATTGAAGCACCAACTTCACATTGAGCACCAACCCCAATAATCTAAGCACCCACTTGACTAGGATTTAGCAAGCACCCATTTGCAAGGAGGCACCAAGCCCCTAGATGACTCAACACTAATTCAACCACCTAATCATTTTTATCACATTTATAATACTATATTACTTAATCAATATATTATGACCACTTATTTATCTCATCACACTCTTATCCATCTCAATTTGCCTTCTAGACCTCTTTAATCATCTAGGTCTCTTCAAGACTGATTAGGTCATATGACCTTGATATTCATACTCATATATCCTATTAGATATTCATTATATTATCTCTACACCCATATTATGGTATAAATGACATCTTTCTAATTCTTAATTTGTTCTTTCATTTACTTGTTGACCCAATTGTCTAACACACTCAATTAGGTATAATTAGTCTTTCTCTTATACAAGTCACTTGTTATCACACACCTTGGTCAAACATACACAATTTCACACTTTAATTACCCTTAAAATAGGTCTCATAACATGTTTCAAACATGAATCAAATAATACATTAAGTTGGTCACAACTTAATAGACCAAATCCTCATTTAGGCCTTAAGTAGACCTAATTTAATTAGGCCTATTTTGGCAACACGTTACCTCATGACCACTTGAAACAAAATAAACTTAATTAAATAACAAGATAATTTTTAAAATAAATAAAATATACCTTATACAACTTTAATTTAATTCCACAACACATTTGATGTCTAACCACCACTTGAACCCCTTCTCAAAACAATGTTCATAGTAGGCCTTCATACAAACAAAAATAATATCTTGAACAACTAAAGCATAAACATATAATTTCCAAATAAACATAATAATAAATCACATATTCAGAAACCTCATGACATTAGGGTCATCACAAAATTAATTAGATACTTCAACTCAGGGTACATAGGATCAAACTCTTCTCTACAAAATGTCTCACTCTAAGCTGTCAACTAGCCTCAAAACATAGTCATGGAAATTTAAAATTTTGACACTTGAAAGAAAATAATCAATAAATTAAAATGAATAAACATGATCCTAAAACATATTTATAAAAAAACTCTAAAAAATAGCATAATATCTATTGACAACTATTGGTCTTACAGACCAATTTGTTGACCTTCTCTCTCACAGACCTCACTTAATCAGACAAGCCATTTTAGCTTTAAAATTTTCACTATTTTCATTGACTAACAGAAATTATACAAAGAATTAATAGGAAATAAAATTACCAAAAAACCTATCCATTCACTTATATCCATCACTCTTTGATAAAATCACACTAAAAAGTACTTTTTCATACTGATTAGGTTTTGCACTATTTTTATTCATTAGGCATACTGGTGATTGACCAACTTAGATCACCAAATTTGAATACATAAGGGATATAAATTATATAAAAACCTTAATGTACACAAACGAAAATTCTCAAATTTTTTCCTCCATCTATTTAACAACTTTGACTTGGCCAACTCTAACTTCTATAGAAAATCTCTGATAAACAAGGCCTTTCCTATAGGGTCCACTCACTCACCTGAAGACTCAATCACACTTGGAGATGCACGTGAAATTGGGATACAACATATAATAATTAAATTATCCATGCCAATACATTATGATCACTTTATAACAACTTATTTCATATCAAGGCACTATTACCATTCTTTGAGGGTTTAAACCATTTTTCATTGTTAGCAATCATTCCTAAAGCTTAGCCCCTCATTCTAAAAAATAATGCATGTAATTTTGATATATGACCCTTACCGATATACCATGAATATATAAATTTCCCATGAATAGGTTACACATGCCAATGAACACTTGAAATCCTTCTTAGGTTTCTATGCCTTCATTTTGTGTACTAGAGAAACCTCAAAACCAATTTTAATTCCTTTTCTTGTAAACCATGACTTCCAAATTTGTGAACATTATTTAAACAATATATCATACATCTAAAAACACTAACCTATCCATACTTTCCTTAGAAATAAAAACCTCATACCTCATTAGTTTACCATCTCTCTCTTTGCTCTCTAAACCTTGATCTGCAAACCACATTAGACCTTAAAACTAACCTTATAACCACTATCTAAAATTTAAACACCTTATATAAATTCCATAAAACTTATTACCATGTTAAAACACTACCATACATCTTATCACATGCTTGAGACCACTCATCTTACTAAGCAACGTAGCCCATGGCTCCACACAAGGTCTCTTCATGCCATGACTAGGCCATGAGAAGACTCATTAATCTCTTGATACTTGACCCAAGGATATGCTTCTTAAGAAATTATCTCATCACAATAACACTCAACTATCCACTATAATACTCTCTTAAGTGAACTCATACAAACCTCATCATAACACTTTTATTTGATAAGAACTTGACAATTGACCTTGATCATCCTTGACTAGAGCAACATCAAACTTGACACAAGCCTTCCAAAATCAAAGACAAATTGAGAAACAAACTTTACCATCTATCACCTTTGACAAGCTCATGTTGATACCTCAACTATCCTTGCTTACCTAGACATCATCCTTCACTCATGCATACCTCAAATACCACTCATCATGCATCTTCACCAGATGCATCTAAAAATCAATGAAAACACACTTTGACGTTAATGGAATCATATTGAAATCAATTACAACACTATGACAAAAAAATCCCCCTTTGTCATTGATGGAAAAACACACTATAGTCTAATCAATCTCTTTTCACACAAACTAGTCATTCTCCCCCTTTAACATTAATGACAAAGGATCTTCCAAAATTAACTATCTAATCCTTCGACCTAAACTTAAATAAACCACACAATAAAATTCTAACCAAATATTCACCTTATGATTATACCAATTATTTTAAATAACTTCTAGGATGCTTGAGTTTCTCCTCAAGAAACCATGCCTCCTATGTTATCTACATCTTGACTAAACTACATATAGAGCTCCATCTCAAATTTTGATTATTATTAATATCATTACATATCTAACATCAACCTCAAATATAAATTCATACTAACTAGAACTTTCACATGTCTACCTTGGTCCACTAAATCATAGAGCTAACAAGCTCCCCTTAACTCTATACTCTCTTTTTGAGTCACATAATGAATAACAATCTCTTCTAACCTCCTTCATGCTTGATTAGACTTTCAACCTTTTTTCACACCATAAATACTCCTAATATAATCCTCTTAGCTTAATAATACATCTTTATCTCCATCTACATCATGATAACCCTTATTTTATTAGTTAAATGCTCATTAGGTCTTTAAAACACCTAGTTCATTGTCTTCCATGATCATATCTTACTTGATCACCTTCACCTCACATAACCAAGGCATATAAAACATGTAGACCTATGATACATGACCCAAAGGTCATCTTAAAATTCCTAGAGCAATCACAATCAACGCTTATGAACATAAAATATCTCTATAATCAACGCTTATCCACCATGTCTATTTGGTCTATCTACAATCAAAAATATTATTCTAGGGAACACTATAATCCTCCATTGTAGAGAAAAAATCACTCATAACATGTCCATATGGTATCTCAGAGGTTTTTGTTTCATCAATCTACCTCCTTCATGTCCACAAACCTCATCACGACATCCTCCTTACATCATTCTATTAACTAGGTTTATGCTTACATGTTTCACTATGATGGGCCTCTATCATACATTTTATTCTTTATACCCTATATACTAGCCATGTAGAATACATAGTCTTGCACTACATGACCTTAATAACACATTTAGACTTTTGGACTAGTTTCTCTTCAAGTCAAGAGTCATTCAAAAAAATTGAAAGTAACCTTGTTAGCCAATGTCAAAGACCTTCATGACACAATCAACTTTCATGATGTTATTCTTGTTAGGAATATAGAATGTAAATCAATGTTAATGAAATAAAGATAAAAATAAAACAAAAAAACACAACACAAGATAAACACAAATTTAACGTGGTTCACCCAAAATGGGCTACATCCACACATAAATAACAAGTTCTCTTATTCAATCCAACAAATGAAGGGATAAACTTGTAATAAATCCACTAAAATATCCTTTTCACTCATACATAGTGTGTCACCATGATTATAATGCCTTGATATCAAACAAGGGTTACATATTAGGGTAAAAATCCACCAACATAATTTCTACAATTAGATCTATGACCTAATAGTGAACTACCCAAATTTACTATGAAATTACAATATTTTATAATGTATTTTTCATAAAAATTTTCTTTGGGGGAAATGTCCCTTAACCCCCACCAGTAGGGGATCAAAATTAGGTCATCACCCCCCTAGAAAAGCATGGTGACCTTAGTGGAGGGAATTTATCCCCCACACCCCCTGTTGGGAAATCGGCATTATAATAAGATCAGGATCCACCATCCAACAATTCTTTATCAAAATATATGTCCATATCTAGATTAATGCACTCAGAGATCTAAAATGAACCAAGAACATCATACAACATTGAAAACATCATTTCTAAGGCTTTAGACCAGTTCTAATTCCATTTCTCTCTACTCAGGTCTTTATAAATTTTGATTTTGACATGAATTTATTGCAATTGTACATATAGACAATAACTCTTTTCACTTGGAATATTTTATTCATGTTGTCTAGTTCATTTATGCTTTTTATACAAACCTATTTTAATCAATATCATGACTTATATTCAGTTTTCTATGCTCTTGGGTTCTTTAATATATTGGTTCAAATTCAAATTCAATGGCATATATATTGAGCTAGAAGAATCCTCATGACACCAAATTTTGAGGACAACTTTTTGCAACATCTAACATCATTTCCATATAACCCTTTGACCAAGTTTGACTTTTTAGGTGTATTTAATAAAATCAAAAACTTGCTGGTTTGGGATGATCTCCATGATGTTCAATGATGGTCTGGATTATCTAAGCTTTTGATATGCATTTTGCTTTCTCTAAATGAAAATTGAGATCTACAAAACCTCATCAAGGCATTTATGGGACCCTCAAAACATCTTCTTATCCATTAATGACCTAAACTAATGATATATGCCTTCAAAATAGCATGTACATTCCATGTTTGACCTATAACAATGATTAGTTGTCTTCAAATTCTCTTTTCAAGAATGACCTAGTTACATCAAATAATATTGATATGTACTTGATCATCTTGTCATATTTTATACTACCAATAACACTATTTTCTCTCATGACCACATACTTCTCTATACCCATCCTCATCTTCCTTCAAGAAACTTTACTTTAATACCCCTTCTTAATATAGATCAAGCTAAACAACTTACTACTAAAAACATATAATAACCCTGCAACATACCTCTATGATGTTTCTATTGAGTGATGAATGCCTCTATGAAGTCTAATAGAGACATCTCACTTCATAGACCTATAGAATAATGTGAAATTAGGAGATTTCTAGATGTCCACTCTTTTTTCAACCAAATTACAATCATGAGGTTTATCGTCTTTCTTTAGGATCCTCTTGGTCATGATTTACACCTCTGACTTGATGTCTACATTATCCTTCTTCTTCTCTAACTAAGTTGATACCAAACACTCTTGGCACTATACCCTAGAAATTAGTCCATTTTAATCCATAGGATGATCATGACTAGTTCTCACTTTCTTTGGTCTTCATGCCATGACTTCTCTCTTAGGAGCTTCCAAAATCTTATTATGATTTAAGGTATTATCCAATATCATCTTACCAAATCTTGTAATATGACCAACACATTGACACTCATATCAAATAACCTTACTCTTATTTACAATACCTCTTGTTTAATGTGGTCTATGACCTCTTCTTAGATAATTGATTTTTTTATCATAGTCCCATGGAAACTCATTCTTGGGTGACATCCTTCTACATTCCTTTACTTTATGTCCAAACTAATAACAATCAAAATAATGACCATGGGAGAAATTACAATACCTTATGGTGTTAAACTATCTGATTGGTCTTCTCATATTTCTATTTATGCTAGCATTATTTTTGTCTTGATCTATATTCTCATGACCTTTCACAAACTTAATCATCTTTTCTATGAGTTGTTCACGTTCAACCTTCAAGGAACCTAGCTCAGACTTCAATTATTCACACTCAGCTTCCTTTGATCTCAAAGTTGTATTAACAACATCAAACTGATCCTTGAGATTATTGATGATATTTTCATCCATTTTGGATTTTTTGGCCATGTCACTCTTCAGAATACATATCTAATATTCAATAACCTTAACCATAAATATCAACTATTAACTCTCTTTCCTTAACTTCTTAGCCATCTTGTGCTTTTAAGATCACCTTTCAACTGTTAATTTTGTTCCAAAGGACCTTGATCTAATACCAAATTTTTAGAAGCATAATAAATGATAGGGGGTGAATCAGACTTCAAAATATTCTTTCATTTAAACTTGACACTCATGAGTCATTCATACAAGTACATATATTGAGCAAGCACAAACAACCATATAAGAGCATGAAACAAGATAACACATCATATAAGTGGGAAAAACTCAAAGGGAATAAATCCCACTAATACTTTAAAATGTACTATATTCCTATAAGACAAAAACCAAGATTTATTTAATCACCAAATTCACATGGAGAACCAACCCCAACTAGCCAAGCACCTACTTGACTAGGCTTTAGCAAGAACCCATTTACAAGGAGGCACCAACCCCCTGATTACATAGAAAAAATTTAGCCACATAATTATTTTTATCACCTTAAAAACACTATGTTTCTCAACCAATATATTATGACCATCTCTTCTTCTCTTTACACTCGTATCCCTCTCAAACTGGCTTATAGGCCTCTTCTCTCATCTAGGTCTCTTTAGATTGATTAGGTCATATGACCTTGATTTTCATACTCAAAACTCTAATTATATATTAATTATAGTCTATATATACCCCTATAATGGTATACATTACCTCCTTATACTCCTCAATTTGCTCTTTCATTCGTTTGTTTACCCAATTCTCTAACTCACTCAATTATGCCTAATTAGTCTTGCTCGTATACAAGTCACCTACCCTCACACATTTTTGTTGGATATACACACTTGCACACTTTAATTACCCTTAAAATATATCTTAAAACACATTTAAAACATGAATCAAATAATACATTATGTTATCTACAACTTAATAGACGAAATCCTCTTTTATCCCTTGAGACCTAATTCAATTAGGCTTGCTTTGGTAACATGTTACCTCATGACTACTTGAAAAAAAAAATACACTTCATTAAAAAAAAAGAATCTTTATCAAATAAATCAAATATAAATTAAACAAATTCAATTTAATTCCAAAACAAATTTTAGGTCCAACCACCGCTTCAACCCCTTCTCAAAACACTATTCATAATAAGCCTTCATAAACATAGAAAGTATATCTTGAACAATTGAAGCATAAACATAGTTTTTATAAATAACTTTAACAATAAATTACATATTTAAAAACCTCATGACATTAGGGTCATCAAAAAACTCATTATATACTTAAAATTTTTGGAATCAAAATGACTAAGAGGGTGTGAATAAGTCTTCAAAACTTTATTATCAAATCCACTTAAGTAATCATCAACATATAGATCAAACAATGCATAAACAATCAATTATACAATCATGAAACAAGATTGTACAAGTCAACAGACCATATATGTGGGAAAAACTTAAGTGGAAGAGAAACCATTATATATAAAAATGGACTACAATCCTATAATACAAACTTCAAATTTATTAAAGAACCCACTTCACGTCCCTTTAGGTCTGACCTACCTCAATTAGGCCTTATCTCATCTTTAGGTCTCATGGAAACCTAATCTCATTAGGTCTACTTAGGACATGTTACACTTAACCTTATTTGGGGTAAATTAGAACACATCACATGGTAATAAAACATAATATACCTCTATAATATACCCTTAATAATATAATATAGGCTTCATAACACCTTTTAACTTAAATGACCACTTGAAGCATGCCATTAGCACTGTTCACAATTAGGCATGTACATACCTAGAGAGTCTATCTTGAGTAAATGGAGCATAAACATAATTTTTACAAAACAAAAATGGAAAAAAAATAATATATATAGAATATGAATTACCTTAGGTTCATCACCATGTACTTTATACTTCACAACTTATGGGAAAAAGACTTAAACCCTTATCTGTATGTAGCCCACTCAGACCTACCAACTAGACTCTAAACATACTCATGAAAACTTGATATTCAACACCAAAAATAATAATTCCTATGAAATATGACACCTTAAATATATTATTTTACACATATATATCATTATTAAGTAAAAATATCATAATTTATAATTCCAAATATTGGTCTTGCAAACCGATCATTTGTCTTTAGTACACATAGTCAAACCTGAACCAGTCAACCCATTTTGGCTTCAATGTTTTAACCTATTATACTAACTTCAAAACTTATAAAATTAATTTATAGTTTATTAAATTTTCAATAAAAAACACCATGTTAATTATATAAATTAAATCATGACATAGAGTCTGAAACTCATTACTACCACTTGTTTACCTAGAACTGCTAGTTTACCTTAAAGACCAGCCATGGTAATTTTGACCTTTAACACCTGTATGACCACTTATAAATACTCCTAATGCATTTGTATGATCGTATTAAATAATTATAACATTATTATTTAGATATATAATATTTTCAAATGATAATATTGATCTTGCATACCAATCTTATGAGTTTGACCTTCACTGTCTCATATACACTAGACATGTAAACTTATGAGTAACATTTTCATCATACCCACTAACCTCCAAAATATATATCAAACAATAACATGTCTTAAAATTATTTTAAAATAATTCCATGAACTTGTATTCATCCCTAATCCATTATAGCACATCCTTAATCACCTTCTCACTTTTATTTGGTTTTCTCATTATTTGCATCACTAGGACTGTTAGCAACTAGTCAACTTATATGACAAATTTAACACACCTAAAGGATAAATATTAATCATAAACAACAATTTACATAAAATAAAAGTCTCAATATTTTTCATACAATTATTTTTATACTTTTAATTGGTCAACTCTAACTGCTACAGTGAATCTTTAAGAAATAAGGCCTTTCCTATTGGTTCCACTCACTCACCTGACAAACCAATCACACATGGAGGTGATTTAGAGATTTTAATACAACCAAAAATATCTTAAATAGACATAAAAATAAATTTTTATAAATTTAGAATAAGATATTTCACTTCGGGTCATTGTTAGGTTCTTTGAGGGTTTAAACCATCTTTCAGTGTTAATGATCATTCATAAAGCTTAAATCCTCATTCCAAAAACCAATTATTTTAAATTTGAGATATGACCCTTCCCAATATACCATTAATATATTAGGATCCCATGCATAGGTTACACATGTCAATGAACACTTGAAATTTCTTCTCAAATTAGAACCCTTCATTATGTTCACTTGAGAGACCATAAAACACTTTTACAAGCCTAAACCTTCAAGATTTAACTTTAGAATTGGTAAATACACCTATTAAATCCTATCACACTAGTGTAAATGCTCATATTCTCATTATTATCTTGAAATCTAAAACTCATACCTCATTTTTCCACCATCTCTCTCTTTGCTTGTTTATACCTTGACCTACAAACCACATTAGGATTTGAAACTAACCTTAAAGCCTCTTTCCATGAAATTTCCATATTAATAAAATTCTCACACAACATCTCACATGATCAAAAAATGTGAAACATCCACCATATGGCTTTCCAATACCTCATGACACCTCATCAGGTCAGGCAGGGTCTAGAACTAATCTAGTTACATTCAAGGTCTGTAGGTCCTACCCTTGTAGGCTTATCATAATAATCTCATGAGTGATCTAATGACTCACATGAATTCTCCAAAAACCTCATACATACTCGTATGCCTTTATGCATCCATTTCACTATGCCACCAATCCAGTACCTTATCATGAGGTCTCTTTATGCAATGATCAGTGTCATGACTAGACTTCTCAATTACTTGAAGCTTGACAACTGACCTTGAAAAACTCTTTGATTATTCTACACCTTTATCTCATGATTTTCATGATCCTTAAATAATATCATACCTCTACACATATCTCTTTATGATCATCATGCATATTCTCACGATATGACTATGCTTGTTATGACTAGTATTCTCAAGATGCCTTATACTCAAGGACTAACACTCAATATTATTACCTTGACTTAAATATTAACATCAACCTAATAAGATTCATTATTTTTCCTTAAAATTATTTTTTGGTCACATGGCTTCTTTATCACATCAAGCATGCAAGATCATGTCTTACAAACCATTCATTATGTATCTTCACCAGATGTACCTTGAAATAAATGACACAAACCATGACATAAAATGACATCAATGAAAACACTTCTCAACCAAACATAGGGTAACCCATATCAAACTCTTCTCTACAAAATCCTCACTCTGAACTGCCAACTAGTCTCAAAATCTAGTCATGGAAACTTGAAATTTTGACACCTGAATGTAAATAATCAAGAAATTAAAATTCATGAATATGATCCTAAAACATCTTTAGAAAAACCTCCAATAAAAATATCATAATCTCTAATGTCAACTATTAGTCTTGAAGAGCAATTTTTTGACCTTCTCTCTCACAAACCTAACTCATCTAGACAAGCCATTTTGGCTTCAACATTTTCACTACTTTAACTAACTATAAAAACTTATACAAAGAATGAATAGGAAATACAAGTCCAAAAAAATATATCCATGTACTTATATCCATCACTCTTTCATGAAATCACACCAAAAGCCACATTTTCATATTGTTTGGGTTTTGCACAATAGGATAATGCTTGGGTATGCTATCGACTAACAAACTTCAATCACTAACTTTGTAAAACTAAGGGATATAAATTGTCCATAAACCTTTATGGACACAAACTACAAGTCTCAAAAATTATCCTCCATCCATTTAGTAACTTTGACTTAGTCAACTCTTATTGCTATAATAAATCTCTGAAAAAAAAGGCCTTTCATATAGGATCCACTCACTCACCTAAAGAATCAATCACACCTATAGATTCCTAGGAGATTTGATTACAAAATCAAATCACTAAACTAGCCATACCAATCCATTTTGAGTACTTTATAAAAAATTCTTTCATATCACATCACTATTAGGGTTCTTTGAGGGTTTAAACCATCTTCCATTGTTAGAAATTATTCATAAAGCTTCTTCCCTCATACCAAAAACTAATTCCTAAAAATTTTAAATAGGAGCCTTACCCATATACCATGAATAGATAGGTTTCCATGTAGAGGTTACACATGCCAATGAACATCTGAAAATATTTCTTAGGTTTGTATGCCTTCATTATGTGTACTCAAAAGACCTCACAACCATTTTTCATGCCTTGTATTGAAAACCATGACTTTATACTTTGTGAACATGATTTCAAAAACATATGATACCTCTAATAACACTCACCTATCCATAATTTCCTTGAAAATAGAACCTCATACCTCATTAGGGGTTACCATATCTCTATTTACTCTCTAGACCTTGACTTGAAAACCACATTAGTCCTTCAAAATGGCCTTCTAACCACTATCTAAGATATCAACACCTCATATACATGACATAGAATGTCTTACCATTATCAACTTCTACCATACATATTCTCACATTCCTAAGACCACATATCTCACCAAAAAACCAAGCCCATGCCATCACATTAGGTCTCTTTGTTCCATGACTATGCCATAACAAGAATCCTTAAGCTCTTGATACTTGAGACAAATCTATACTTCTTAATAAATTATCTCATCACAATAACACTCAACTATCCACTATAATACTATCTTCAATGAACTCATATAAACCTCGTCACAACATTCTTATTTGCTAAGAACTTCACATTTGACCTTGATTATCCATCAGTAGAGCAACATCAAACTTGACACATGCCTTCCAACATCAAATACAACACTAAGCAATAACCTTGACCATTAAACACCTTTGACAACCTCATGCTGATACCTTAACTATATTTTCTTACCTGGGCATCAACCTTCACTCATGCATACCTCAAATATCACTCATCATGCATCTTCACTAGATGCATCTAGACATTAGTGACAACACAGTTTGGCATTAATGATATTAGATTGAAATCAATTACAAAACTATGCCAACATGGAGGAGGAATCATCAA
>JARHVA010005014.1:1225000-1355970 GCA_037957365.1 Torreya grandis
ATTCCTACCCATTATCCCATTCTACCCCTAGTTTACCTAAAAACTTCATACGGTTCATTATGGTGCCTAAATATTGCCTACCAATCCATTTTCTCTATCTAGCTCAATTTCAAATAAAAATACTCGAAAAATTGGAATTAAAAATTTCTTAACTATGTTGCACTCATTGTGGCCACTATGCATCCTCCCCATCTTAGCTATCATCTCCTCACCATGATTTCTCTCTAGTCTCAAACTAGGTCTCTTAGATCTCTATTTACTTAGAATAGGAAAAATAACAAATGAATTATTTTTCATCCTATTTATATTTACTATTCCAAATTATATTCCAATCAAATATATACCACCATATTTTGTCTTTTGATCATATATTTTTTTATTCTAGATCTTTTTTTGAACCATGAGATGATCTAGAATCCTAACATTGTAGTGAATATTTTCACGTTACATGTACATTTTTTAAAAATTTAAAAAATTTCACTCTTTTTTATTAATTTATACAAGTTAACTTAATGTTCTGTACATTACACACCTTCACATTTCTTGCATCTCATTCCTTATATACAACACTAAGGTAAGTAAAGGTATGTGTTTTTAAATTTTAATCTTTCATTTATCTTACTTGATTTTGATTTTAATTTATTCAACTTCAGCATTATTTGTTGTTATGTTCTTTTCCTAAAGCACCATCCCTAATTTCACCTACATGACATGTGATGAGATTCTAGTGGGGAATATGTATACACATAATATTTTAAACTTTTATTAATTATTGATTCTTTATCTCTTGTAAGAACTCATTGAGTCTCAATATATCTGAGTGTATGCCTTAAGTGGTGCATAGGGAAAGGGGTGGGTAGACCATTGGTGTTTTATAGGATTGTTTTCCCTATACTACCACTTGATATTTGCACAACCTTATACTAAAAACACTTCCCTAAGCTTTGCCTCTTCTTTTTCACCCTCTTCTAGCCATTTTTAACCTTCATTAGCCCATCCCTAAGCCAAAAAACCCTTTTCAATGGTTTATGTTACATTGTCAGCCCCATCGACCCTATACTCTAATTAATAAAACTTATTTAGGGTCTAGGTCGACCGCTGACTGACCTAAAGTAAGATCTAATTTATTTTCATCAATAATGATAGATTCAATTGGGTTGACCCTATGAGCTAAACTTTCAAAAAGGTTTAGGGTTAGATTAAACTATATATACACATCCATTTCATCATTTATTTTGGAAGAGAAGAAGCAAAATATTATATTGCACATCTACTTATCCACCATTCTACTTGAGGATCATATCTTAAGGTTTCAATACTTTATTTGGAGATACCAATATTACCTTGTGGAGAAGTCTTTTGGATGAATAAATAAGTTATGTATCCTAGAGCCGACTTATCTTTATTATCCTTATATACCACAACAGCCTCTTGTAAATCACCTTGGCCAAGGGAGAGATTAAGGCTCAACAAGTTTGTCTTAAAAGGTAAGTAATCCTAACTTTTTTCCTCCTTTGTAAGTGTAGATAGATTTGAATTTATACTTCTCTTCCATGTATTAGGATTTATTATACATTAAATTAAGTATAGATCTTTTATGCATGTTTACATTTTATGTATATTACCCCCACTTTATGCCGCAAGATTTGGTGAGAACTATATTAGACTTTACTTGTCGTTTACTTTGTGAATATGAAAACATAGGACCTACGTAGGGTTATTACATGGTATTGCTTGACTAGATACTTTGGTACCCTCTCTAGTAATGTTATTATGGTAAGAGATCCCTTGTTTAGATCTAGTAGATCCATCTTGGTTAGGACCATGAATATCTAGTGTGTCAACAATCGAAAGTGTAAATAGGATTTATCTTCTTTGAGCTAGTATTGATTAATATATTAGTTACATTTCCATTTGAATATAATCTCATCCTAAAAAATAACATTAGAAACATCAATGCCAAAGAAGAAATAAAATGTAAGTCCAAACTAAATAGGCTTGGCCCCTAATTAATAATCAAAAATCTTAGCCCAAAGCTATATTGTCTAGCTTCACTCAATGGTAAGGCAATGAATAACCCAATGATCATCATGCAACTAAGGTGATTCTATACATAAATACCTCACATATCACTTGTATATAGTTTCATTTCCATAATTACTTGTACATAGGCTATGGTCAAAAAATAAAAAAACAATATAATATGTTTAAAAATACAAAAACATTCAAATCTTGCTCATAAAATACAAAATTTTAGATTGCATGCATTCCCATGTTTACATTCATTATATGATCTAGGTACTACATATGCTAGCTATATTAGTGTACTTCAATTTTATCATACATACATACTTCAATTGTTCTCTTCAAGTGTTCACAAATTCTTATAGAACTTAGGTCTACCACATATATTTAGATATACTTTTATCCACCCATTGGGGAAACATACATAGATACACAGAATCACCATTGATACATTTGTCCATTTGGGTTATACTATGCACAACTTCTAATTTACTAGCTTATATCATTTTATATTGCATATTACAAATTTAGCATTGTTTATATCTTGATATTTATCTTCTTATGCTATAAATATTTTTTTCCAAATACCGCTACTATAGATTCAGCTTATGTACATATTTAATCTTATACAAATTTGTACCACATCTTTATACATACCTTCATTTCTAGCTTTAATAGTTTAGATTTTATTTTTTCTATCTACTTCTACATCTACTTGAGGGAATTTGAATATGCTATTTTTCTATGGATCTATGCTAATTCCTTAAATTATATGCATACTTTGGACATGCCCATTTCCTTGTGTGTGCCTTCTTGATTATGTATGTAGACATTGTAACATGTCCTTCCATGTGATTCTAATCCAATCTTGCTTTTTGTATACTTATGTGAACATTTCAACATGTCCTTGTATTTTTCTCTTTCTCAAAATTAGTGACATGTGCCCATGTCCCTTATATTTTGGACCCTTGCCCTACTTCGCATATCCCATGTGTTTGTATATATGCTTCCATATGTGTGTCATGGACATGACACTTATTTATTACTTCTTACACTCACATATAGTTTTTAATGACATAAGGGACCTCATGCATCTCTCCTTCTTGCTTAGTTGTGTTGATGGACATTATGCCCCATACCCCTAGGTAGTTACTTAGATTATAGTTAGATTTGTTGTTTATATACATGCTTACATTATTATATCTATCTTTACAACCATGTGAATTTTAGATATATCATACATCATGCATTATAATGTATGCTTAAATTATTTTAGATCTTGATGTCATGTATAGACATTCTATTGATTTATGATGTAGTTATCATACATTTTCAGTCTAACACATATGATGTAGAGATTTTATTTTGAGGATAGTTATTGTATAGGCTCAACAAATTCCATAAAAAGAGGGGGAATTAACAAGGGTTTATCATAGATGTCAAGCCATTTAGGTGAACTCAGAACATTATTTTTATCACATAGACACATACGAGAGAACTCATAATTAGGAAAACATAGTGAAAAATAGTAAAACACTGATCAATTTTAGTTTGGCATAGATGAAGCACAAAAGGAAACTACCACATCATAAAGGACACTAACATAGTGCATTATTATCCAAGGGACCATGATATTGTCCAGTATCCCTAGAAATTAGAAAATCCATATTGGTCGGAAAAGAATAGTAGTTATAGTTCAAGTTTTCATACTATCAATCACAAATTATCAATTATGCTTAGTTTATTCTTAGTTTTTCATAGAATCATACCATTTTTATCGTATTCGAATAATCATACATGACATGATCACTCCAATTTTAGTTTTAGATATGATTCGATATAGATTACTATAACTCAATCCAGAATCCATATATATAAATATCAAAAGTCAAGGTATGTATACAAAACATTATTTCTATTTTCTCACTTATGTATTATTTGATCAGATGGAATGGAAAAATCCATGTTATTATTTTCACTAAATATTATAGACACCATTTACACTAGCTTCACACTAGATTGATTCATATTCCATATATAGTGGTTGAAATTACCGAGTAGTCATCAAGCTACATGTTTGAGTTCTCAAGTGGCCCTTGGCCTATTTTAAATTTTTTGAGTGGCCCCAAAGACATCCATAGTTTTAGTTACATCACACATATTTAGTTACATTACATAGTTTCATTACAAATGCATCTACTACACATGGGTAGTCAATGATGTAGTCATAACATACTTGAGTTTTTGAGCCACCTATATAGGAGGATTGGATAAACCATTATTATAATATAAGTTATTCACATATTATGATCCATTAAATAGGTGTGGATAATGATGGAATCAACACTATATTGATATCACAATCCACCCATACATGGATTAAATAATCCATAAACTCAATTTAAGTTACACACCAATTTTATCACCAACTATACACATATGATGTCACAAGGCTTTTTGCATTCATTCACGTACCTAATGATGTGTATTCATTCTTTTATTTTCTTTATTTTATCATTAATCAATCTTATATTTACTTTTGATATTCCATAATTAAGGATTGATTCATCCATGTGTAGACACCGCAAACGTGTCTACACCTTGGTTCTCCCCCTTAGTCCTTTCTCCCTCCTAGTCCTCCTTGGTCCCTAACCCACCTAGGTCTTATTAATTAGAAATTAACATCTTTTAATTAATTGAGGCCCCCTTTCCACCCTACCCTTGCCTCCTTGGATCCTCCCTTGAATCCCTCCACCTTCCCCTAGCATTTATTAGCCCAAATCTCACCATTATATCCCCCCTCGTCCATTTTGGCAACCTTGCGACCGTTCTGCCCATGACCCCTCGCTCGGCGGCGTGCAAGAATGGGCAGAGGCTATTTTTAGCCTCTGTGCCCATCCTGCGACCGCCGACGTCGGCGACCCTTCGGCTGACGTCGGCGAAACTACCGGCGTCGGCAGCCTTCATTATCCCCTTCTGCGTCCGTTGCACCCCCTGGACTCTTGAGCTCGCAAACAGCTTCTCTCGGCGCTTTGACTCCCATTTCTCATCTGTCTTAACCTCGTGCAGCAGCAGCAACAGGTGAAACAGGCCCTGGATCAGTATCTCCTCCTTGCAGCAACTCTTCAGTGGCTCCAGCAACATCTCCATCTTCTTCTTTCAGCAGGCTAAAGGTAAGCTAGTCTGGTTTTTATTTTATTTTCTTTAGTTTAATCATCTGTTTTCTGTTGTCCTCTGTGTCTTTCCCTTTGTCCCTTCCCCTGAGAGGCTGCAAAGCCTTCTCAGGCCCCTTCTTCTGTGAATCCCCCTCTTCCCTTTCCTCTGTGAATCTTCCTCTCCCCTGTATCTCTGCCTGAGACCATCCCCAGAGCCGTCTATTAGACCCAGACCCGTCCATCAACGTCCAACCCGTCCACGGACAGACCACAGACCAAGACTCAGACCAGACCCTGCTCAAGCCCGACTACAGGCCGCAACCCCAACCGACGCCGGTCACTTCCCCAACTGACGTCGGCAGGATAGCCGACGACGGCAGATAAGCTAACCGACGCCGGTGACATTACCGACCTCGGCGACTGTCTTCAGCCTACTCCTTCATTCAGGTAATCATTTTGTTTTCTTCTTTCATTTTTAATCTTTTTGTCATTTCTGTATTCTATCATTCTATCTTTTATCAGTCACTTATCTTATAAAAACAGTGGGTTGACCTCCCTTAAGGAAGTTTTTACACTTCTGGGAACAAGCCTTTGCTTGGCAACCCACTACCTATCTGTCTAACGTTTTTCTTGTCCTAGTTTCCCTTTTTCTTGCAGGTGTCATTCCTCCACAGCCAAAGAGGAGTGCCCACGAACGTCTGGATTTGCGGTGCGCAATCTTATGTCCAGGTACTTCCAAGCCTTGTCCATTACTTTCTTCTAGTTTCTTTCTTTTAAGTCTGAAAAGTAAATTTGAGTTAGAAACATCTCTGGCACACCCGGTGGGACCCTAGGTTCCTCCTGGGTTCCTTTTTTCCTTTTTTCATTCATTTAGGTGCATTTAGGCTCCTTCCTTCTTGTCTCTTTCTTCTATTCCAAATGTCACTATAAGCAGGACTAAAACGAACCTTTCTTACTTGCATTCTAGACTAGTCTTAATATCATACTCTCATCCCTTTCTCCATCTTGTCTTCATAACAATATCACATTTCGACTTGGGCTTAAAACATATTGCACTTTCATTTCTGCTTGTGCTTGCATTAGTCCACATCTAGTAACTTAGGCGCATATTGAATAAACCGTAGACACTTTATGTTACACTACCTAATCACATGCACTAAAACAAACATATAACATACCTGAGACAAGGCCCGACTGGGATTTCATCACCCAGCGGATACCTTACCCGTCCCAGTGACCCCACTTGGATTTCATCACCAAGGGGGAAGCCCACTCCGTTCTCTGGCGGAGTCTAAACTCTAGGCGAGGTATATCTTGGCTAAGCGAGACCAGCTAACCACTGGAATCGTGAAGTGAGGGGAGCTTGCTCCTTAGCACCAGGCCACGTACCAGACCCTAACACAGATCTTTGAGCACCTAAAACAACACCTGAAACCATCCTTAGACCGCCTTCTTCTAGGACCCATTTTTCAGCCAATCTCCCCCAAACATTCATCTAAGGCATAAGCCACAAGTTTCTAAGGTTAATTCCTAGGATTTATCGCTTAGGCCTGTCTGTCTCTCTCTGTTTTCCTCTTTTCATCTATTTGTTTGAGTGTGTGAGGACGTTTTCTTCTTTGTTTTTCCAAGAACCTTTTGGCTCTCTGGAAAACACAGTCACCGACATCGGTTCTGCCACCGACGTCGGCTTCCTCTGTCACCGGCATCGGTCCTGCTACCGACGTCAGCTTCATCTGTTACCGGCATCGGTTATTTGACTGACGTCGGCCATATTTCTTACCGACATCAGTTTTTAAACCGACGTCGGTCTCTGTCACTATCCTTTTTCTTCAAAACCAGCAGCCTGAAACCTGTCCATTCTCTGTCACAAATCACATTCTGGTTTTCTGAGACTGCAAAAACATAGTTTCTGGAACCAGGACTCTCTTCTTAACCTCTTTAGCCAACAACCGCTTTCGTCTATCCTCGTCCCTAACCAAGTCCTATCATGGAGTTCCATTCGGAAACTGAAAGAACTCCTACAGGATCGACCCCGACCCCGACCCTGACTCAAATTCCCATCATCGCCGAAGGGGACCAGGATTTCGCAAGATTCCTGGACCTCAACACCGCAGCCCTTCAAAACTATCTCGCAAGAAACCCAATGCGAGACCTTTCGGGTGACATGGCGATGACATCCACACCATTCGCCACCCACCCCTTTTCGACTCAACCTTTCACCTCGACTATTAACCCAACCATGGCCAATACACAAAGTTTGGCCTCCCCGTCTATTTTTAGACCGACCTCCACCGGGGTGTCATTACCCCCTCAACCGCCTGCAATTCAACCAAGTTCTACATCATATCAGAACTTGATTGTCTCGACCCCTCACACTTTTGCACCCACCAATGTAGGCGTGCCGACTTATCTTTCTACCAGTGCCGCCATTCAACCACCTTTGGCGGTGCCCAGTCACCCTATACCTTCGACCTTCGTAACGCAACCACCTTTAGCCTCCGCTTCTGTCCCTGCAACTAGTCATCCGTACATTGTACAACCGACTGTGTCGCACGCCCCCTCTAGCCTCTTCCAAGCGCCTTACAGCCTAGGGGGCGCTCAACCCACCAATCCGTCAGCAGATCTTATCAAGATGCTGATGGATAAAATGTCCAGTCTCGAAGCCTCTATTTCTGGTTCAAGCAATACTTTGTCATATGAACAAATTTGCAACGAGCCTATCCATCCTTTCGTCCCTATTCGACCATACCCTAACCATTGGGAGCTTCCTAAATTCTCTCGCTTTCAGAGTAAGGAAGACCCTCAGCAACATCTACGGGCATTTAGACATGCCTGTTATCTTATTTCCCATGACGATGCGTTGCTTTTGCGCATGTTCCCTATGTCCCTTTCTGGCCCAGCCCTTGACTGGTATAGTTCTCTTGCCAGACACTCTATCTATTCATTCATCCAACTCGCCCAACTATTTCTTGACCATTTCTCGATCAACATCACTAAACAAGTCTCAATCACAGACCTTTACTCCATCAGGAAATTTGATGACGAATCTATTGTCGACTTTGTCGCTCGTTGGAGGGGCCTGATCAACCAGCTCTCCTTCTCTTTGCCTCAACCCGAGCTCATCGAGCTCTTTTCTCGAGCATGTGCTAGACACATCTCTTCTACCTTGCGGATTCAGACATTCCGCACTTTTGATGAAGCTTTCATCATGGCTCGAAAGCTCGAACTCCACGCCCTTGAAGAAGATAAGGTCAAATTGCGTCATACCAACGCAAAATCTACTGGCCATTCTTCTTCCAGACCTTCTTCTTCTGCCAATTCCGAATCCAAAGGAGTGGCCAACACTGTGGTCGTTAGATCACCATCCTCGACAACAACTAATTACTCTCAACCTTCGACATCTTCTAGCATCACCAAACAATTCCAACAACGGTACATTCAGCGTTCTTACACTCCACTTGGAGAACCATACGCTTCCGTTTTGGAAAAACTTCTCAAGCAGGGGGTCCTCAATCTCCCTCCAATCCGACCACCTCAATTTGACCCTTCTAAAGCCATCCCTACATGGTATAGGGAGGCCGACTTTTGTCCCTTTCATCACGTCCAAGGCCACGACATTGACAACTGCCGAACCTTCAAAAACATCATCCAAGACATGATCGACAAGGGGGATCTTATTTTAGATAACCCGAACGCACCCCCTAATCAAGCCATTGACATCTTCAAACAACCTTTCCCCAATCATCTGCCTACTCAAAACAACATCCAGACTTCGACTAATGACTCTCAAGACCATGACATTCACACCATTAGCACTATCTTGCCTCTTGTCCTTGACCAACCTCTTCCATTAAAGGATGAGGAACCTTCTTCCCCTACTAGTCCTCCATCTACCTCTCTTGCATTGGAGGACGCTTTGACCACATCAACGCCATCAAGCCCACCTTCATCCGATGACCCTATCTTGCCTACTCCTCAACTACAAGTAGAAGGCACGATCATCCATGCCCTCTGCCCACTTGAGGAGTCGCCCTCTCTTATTTCTTCTCCACCAAGAGAAGAACCAGTCTCTTCACCCGCTTCAACCGAGGAAGACCCAGTCACGGTTTCCTCTTGCCCTTTGCGTGAGATTTCTACATCTCGCTCACCTTCGTCCACATCTAAACCCAAACCCATATCTAACCTCGCCTCGCACAACGGCGGCCCTCGACTCAAACTAACGAAGACTACTAGACCACATCGGAGGATTTCTCCCCCACCTTCGTTATTGCCCTCTATCTTGGGCCCACATCCGTCCACTTTAATAGGAGTGCTTCCCACTCCCATCCTTTACAGAGGCACATCGCCTCCATTTCTCCCTCATCCCATCAGACATACGTCTCATCCAAACCTTCGACCTATGCCTCTTTCACCTCCCAAACCAATGTCACCAACCCTCACTGCAATAAGACATCCAGACCCGTTAGCAGGTTCATATGCCTTATTCTTACGGTACTTGTTGCAGTCCTCTCGCCTTGACCTCCCGCCTCTTAGACAATATCAATCTCTCGGACCTAAACCACCATGGTTCGATGACACTTGCATTTGTGCGTATCATCGCACGCCTGGACACGACACGGAGCATTGTCATGCCCTCAAGGTCGCCATTCGCCAATGTTTGGCGAATGACACCTCCCTTCTTGACCACATCATCAATAAACCTTCAACACCACCTCACTCATCAACTCTCAGATCAAGGCCCTCTTGGTTCGACAACTCTACGTTCTGCCACTATCATCACATTTCGGGACATGACACTGAGCGTTGTTGCGCTCTTAAAGCTGTCATTCGTCAGCACCGAAAAAAGGATTCCCTTCTCACCAAGGATCCTCTTGACCACCTCTTCAACAAAACATCAACCCCGACTCATGCCTCTTCAACCTCATCACCTAAATCGGGATCTCCACACCAGACTATGGTCCCTTTGCCGCCTTTGACCCCCTTATTCGACATTAACACCATCCATCTGACCACTAAACCTCAACCGACCTTAACCAATCTTTCAAACATTCTCCCTACCCGCTGGGGGAACTCATCCTTCATCCAAACGTCGACCCACTCTTTAACCCAGTCTCTACCACGTATCAATCACTCATTTAATCTTACATCTCGACCAAGTATCAATCAACCTGACCTCTCGACCAAACATTCAACCTTTTTCAACCAGCCAACGACAATGTCAACCGACTTCACATCCATCAATCAACACCTGACCAATCTGGAAAGAGGCAATTGGGGCAAGTTCGCTCCTAATTGACTCGGACCTTAACATACTAGCATGGCCCAGGGTCTTATTAGACCTTAAACCCCTTCTTCTGTCTTGCGTCTTCGACCTTTCTTCTGCTAGTCGAGTACTCGTCTACTTGGCACGTAACTTGAGCTCGTCCCTTGAGCAATCCTCGTCCTCTTAATCCTCATCCCTTTCAACCCTATTCCCCCTTAACTAAGTCCTCTACAACCCTTTTAGGATCCAGTGATGCTTTGTCCTAATAAAAGGGGCGTCCTTGAGCTTCTACAGTCTTGTCCGTGACTCTCATTTATATCAATATATCCAAGTCAAGATGTCAAAACATATCCATGGTCTCTAAATCAAGTCAAATTAAAAAAAAGACAGACTGATCCCTCGAAGGATAGCTGTACTATCATTGCTGTATTACTAGACTGATCCCTTGAAGGACAGCTAGGCCAACTTATCAAACATTATCAAGCAAAGATATAGACCACTCCCTCGAAGGATGGCTATGACTACTCTGGCAATAAACAGCAACTATTTTAGAAGCTTCCCGCATCGATCAGCTTCGCAACATGACCATTACATCGCTATGCAGGCTTCCCGCATCGATCAGTCTGCGCAAAAAAAAAAAAAAAAAAAAAAAAAAAAAACGAGTCACGAACATTGGCTTGTAGTTGTCTCAGGGTCTCCTATAAAAGGGGCAAGGTTATTCCTGCTCTTACACTGGGTTACCCTATCCCCCTCCTATCACCGGCTCAAGGGACTTCGAGCTCACTTTAATGTCAAAGTGATTCGATTACCGTTCTAACTCAACACTGGTCAACGACGTAATGCATGAATGGGGCTTTGGTTCTAATCACCCCTATCTATGCTTCTTTTCTGGTCCTTGTCAATGAAAGAGCAATTTGCCTTTCATCTTTTCTCTGCACTTTGGTCACGCTTTGGCCACGTCTATTGTCGACTCATCCTTAAACCAAGCCAACTTCAACATTTTTCACACCAGCCTCGACATTTTCAACACGACATCAGGCATCATCCTTGTCCTTTTCGCATAGTTCCCATGGACACCAATGCACATGGAAACTATCGACCAGATCCAATTTATGTTAAGCATAAACCAATACTTGCTGAAGCATAAATAGACCCTTTATTCATTTTTAGCATACATCCATCGCGACTATGGAAACTTGCTAGAGATGAAAGACCCTCGACCACTTCTACAGAATACACTATCTGTAGCATCCTTTTATCTTCATCTTACCTTCGTCATTTCAACACATGACCAATCTCATCATCGACCATTTGACCATCTTTGTCCGAACTACATTGGTCTGAGGCCCTAAGACAAGGGCTATGTAGGCAGCACTCAGATACCACATCTTCTGAGGTTAGCTCGACCACCCCCGTTTGTTCATCTCTATGATGGACAAACCTTCTCTTCTTTGACTCTTATCACGCCCAACTTCGTCACCTTTGACCAAGACCTTTGACCACGACCACTCATTGACCTTTGACCAAGACCAATCAATCCCTCTGACCCTCCCTCCCTTTTAGGGAGAACTACATCGGCCTGAGGCCCTATCACCAGGGCTATGTAGGCAGCACTCAGTTGACATGGGGTCTTCTGGGGTTAGCTCGGCCGCATCCTTTCGTCCATCCATCCTCTTGACCAATGACCATTGGTGACCATGCCTATCGCCTTCGACCTCGACCTCCTTCCAAGCCAATGTTGCCTTGGTTGTTTTTACGTGTATGCTATTCCATGGCTGGTTAGCAGAATTGTTCGCAGACTTTTTTTGACCTTTCACAAGTATAGGATCACGAGCCAGTTGATCCCTACTACTTGTGGCCTTTTCGTGTTTCTGGGAGCACTTCCTGAGCCCTGGATACCTGGGACACGACGACCATTTGGAGCTTCAGCTTAGATTGAGTGACCCGATCAGCAGACGACTAAATGATGGGGCCCGATTACTTCAATTTTGGCACTCCTTGACCCTTGACCATGCGACAATTTGACCTGACCCTCTCGTGAAGTGGACTACGTGCAATCATGACTATGGCAGCGTTTTCACTCACTCTTTTCTATCCATTTCTTTGTCAAATCGACACTCGATCTTCGGTTCCCTTCTCTCGACTATCGCTTTGAGGGGGGAACACCTCATCCTTTTTCTGGGGCAACCAACTCCTGTTTTTGTCTTGCAGTTCGTCTAGAACAACCAACAAGACAAAAAGGGGCAAATGTAGACACCGCAAACGTGTCTGCACCTTGGTTCTCCCCCTTGGTCCTTTCTCCCTCCTAGTCCTCCTTGGTCCCTAACCCACCTAGGTCTTATTAATTAGAAATTAACATCTTTTAATTAATTGAGGCCCCCTTTCCACCCTACCCTTGCCTCCTTGGATCCTCCCTTGAATCCCTCCACCTTCCCCTAGCATTTATTAGCCCAAATCTCACCATTATATCCCCCCTCGTCCATTTTGGCAACCTTGCGACCGTTCTGCCCATGACCCCTCGCTCGGCGGCGTGCAAGAATGGGCAGAGGCTATTTTTAGCCTCTGTGCCCATCCTGCGACCGCCGACGTCGGCGACCCTTCGGCCGACGTCGGTGAAACTGCCAGCGTCGGCAGCCTTCATTATCCCCTTCTGCGTCCGTTGCACCCCCTGAACTCTTGAGCTCGCAAACAGCTTCTCTCAGCGCTTTGACTCCCATTTCTCCTCTGTCTTAACCTCGTGCAGCAGCAGCAACAGGTGAAACAGGCCCTGGATCAGTATCTCCTCCTTGCAGCAACTCTTCAGTGGCTCCAGCAACATCTCCATCTTCTTCTTTCAGCAGGCTAAAGGTAAGCTAGTCTGGTTTTTATTTTATTTTCTTTAGTTTAATCATCTGTTTTCTGTTGTCCTCTGTGTCTTTCCCTTTGTCCCTTCCCCTGAGAGGCTGCAAAGCCTTCTCAGGCCCCTTCTTCTGTGAATCCCCCTCTTCCCTTTCCTCTGTGAATCTTCCTCTCCCCTGTATCTCTGCCTGAGACCATCCCCAGAGCCGTCTATCAGACCCAGACCCGTCCATCAATGTCCAACCCGTCCACGGACAGACCACAGACCAAGACTCAGACCAAACCCTGCTCAAGCCCGACTACAGGCCGCAACCCCAACCGACGCCGGTCACTTCCCCAACCGACGTCGGCAGGATAGCCGACGACGGCAGATAAGCTAACCGATGCCGGCGACATTACCGACCTCGGTGACTGTCTTCAGCCTACTCCTTCATTCAGGTAATCATTTTGTTTTCTTCTTTCATTTTTAATCTTTTTGTCATTTCTGTATTCTGTCATTCTATCTTTTATCAGTCACTTATCTTATAAAAACAGTGGGTTGACCTCCCTTAAGGAAGTTTTTACACTTCTGGGAACAAGCCTTTGCTTGGCAACCCACTGCCTATCTGTCTAACGTTTTTCTTGTCCTAGTTTCCCTTTTTCTTGCAGGTGTCATTCCTCCACAGCCAAAGAGGAGTGCCCACGAACGTCTGGATTTGCGGTGCGCAATCTTATGTCCAGGTACTTCCAAGCCTTGTCCATTACTTTCTTCTAGTTTCTTTCTTTTAAGTCTGAAAAGTAAATTTGAGTTAGAAACACCATGTTTCATTTTTAGGATGCATAATGGAGCACACTTCACAAACTTAGACACAAATTCATAGGATTCACCTCATAGGTTAGTCTAGGTAAGATTATTTTTTTATTTTATCCTAGTCATTTCACTTTGCTTATTTTATATAATAAATGGGGGAATGTAGTCACATAAAATGTCACTTGAGTTGAATGAGTGTATTTTGAGACCACCCTACCCCTAACTTAGCCTTAGACCTATCTTATGGCCTCTTTCAATCCTTATCCATATTTCATGTGGGTATAACCCATACTAGATGTACCAAAATTAATCCCAATCCATCTTTTAAGTATCTTTGTCCCCAGTGCACTAAACTGTATCACCTAGACACTAGTACAACCCTTTAGACACTAGTATATTATGTCAATGACCAAGGGACCACATTATTATCCTTTACCTTTTTTCTCCTCTAGCTTACATATTTCCATTTCTCAAGACACATTAGGGTTAGTTTATACATATTCCATATCTTAAGAAGCACCACATCAGTTTATATGAACCACTTTTATCCCTTTACCTGTTGAAAGAGAATTAGATACAAATAAACACAAACAAGCTCATAAATAAGTTCTGAAAATCAAGTTCATTCATCCATATTATTCCTTAGTTATACATACAACCATATACATAAATCCTAAGCTCATATTGCTTAGGTTTATAGTCTCAAGTCACACTCAAATCACTCAAACTGACACTCATACTAACATTCACTTGTAGTTTCACTAGAACTTAGATTTAAAAAATTACACTAAGTTGGATCCCCTCTCAAGTTATTAGCATGTAGGAAAATCCAAACACAATAGTGTGTTGAGGTCATGTCCAAAATTTTCAGGTAGCATTACACTTTTTCTACTTGTGCTCCTCAAATACCCTAACACCATGGAAGTTTAGGGTTTTACATCTAAATTCAATCAAATCAAAAAACACATAGTCAATCAAGTTTCATCAACATAGGCATATGTATCTCAAACTTAGGCGAATCTCCACCTAGAACATCATAGTCTCTACTTACAAGGGACACTATCATGCTCCAGAGGACACTAGTGCAATGTGATACTATCCAAAGCACTACACTACTATCTAGGATAAGTTTTGACTCTAGATCATAGTTAATGTCACTCTAAAAATATTTTATACCATTTTATAACCTTTCATTCATCTATATTAGTCATTTTCTAACTAATTAATTCTTTTTATGACTCAATTCTATTTGTGGAATCATTAGATTAGGTAAATTATTATATAAATTAGTGGTTATATTTTTTACATAGTTATTCTTTGATTTATTGTTCTAGTGCTTTAACAACCTAGAGTTTTAAAATACATTATCCCCTTAAAAATTAAATCACCTACATAGTAAGTATTCTAAACAAGGCCTCCAACACATAGATCTCCTTGTTATGTGGCTTGTTTGTCAACAATGATGTAATATTTTATATGAAAGTGCATGTAGTGATCTATATTGTAACTTGAAAAATATTTAAAGTTGATTTTTCTTTTAATGATTCATACCTATAATAATATTAATCCTATGATTGATTTATAAATAGGGAAGAATAGGGTATTAGAACTCAGTTATGTGAATGATTTAGTGAGCTTGAATAGGTGATTTATTTGTAATTTATAACTGAATAATGAGTGAGTTTTGTTTTCTATTTATAAATCACATTATGAAAATAATATAATGGAGGGTTAATTAATACAAATATTCTAACCTATACATATAAAAATATTTTAAAATTTGAGACATGGTAGGTTACAATAATTAGCATTAAACTAAGGACATTGTATGCAATCATAGATGGATCATGTCTATAAATTGATCCTAACTCAAAGAAGATAGAGCATACTTACACTTTCGATAGGTAATAATTTTGTTAAATAGGATAATGACCAATATGGGATCTATTAGACCTGACTAGGGGATCACTTGTCACAATACACCATGTGAGGTAGGGTTCCAAATATTATAGTCTAACACAATCATGCAATAACCCTAAAAGAGTCCAAAGGTTTAATATTCACCTATTATAATAAAAAAGAAAGTAAATCTAATCTAGTGTATACTAAAGCTTGTGTCATAAAGTGGGGGTTAGAAACGAAACAAACAACTAAACTCAACATGAATAGAAGACATATATTCATGTCAATGTCTATTGAACCCTAATACATGGGAAGAGAAGAACAATTTCATTAACTATCTACTATTACAAAGGAGAAATAAAGTTAAAAATACTTACCTTGAAGATGAACCCACTGAGCCTCAATCTCTCCCTTGGCCAAGGTGCTTTGCAAGATATTATTGTGGTATGTAAGGATAACAAAGACAAATCAGCTCTAGGATATACAACTTATCTATGCATACAAAAGACTTATCCAGAAGACAAGATTTGTATCTCCAAATAAATTATTGAACACTAATATTTATTCCTCAAGTAGAATGGTCAATAAGTAGATGTTCATTCACACTCATTCTTCTTCACTTCTCTTCTTACAAATGGTTGGAAATGAACTTTTATATATAAGAAAATATTTCCTTAAATCCTATTGAAAATGTTAGTTATATAGGGTTAAACCAGTCGACCTTATATGTTTTTGAGGAAAATTCACTAGGTCTGAGCTAGGTCAACTGAAAGGATAATAAACCCAAAAAGTGAAAAATACCCCTAAACTGTATAGGGTCGACCCTAATAGACCTAGTATAGCTGATAATTCAAAAGGGAATTAAGGAAAGAAAAGGAGGATGGAAAGAGGAAAATGGTTGGAATGGGCAAGGTTGAGAATAATAAGCTTGGGGTTAATGCTTTTAGTAGATAAGTGTGTAGATGGCAAGTGGAAAAAGGAACAACAATCCTAAAAATCACCAATGGTCTATCCACCACTTTCTCGATACACCCTTTAAGGCATGCACTTAGAGATATTAAGACTCAATAGGATCCTAAAAGATATAAAGTGTTAGTAATCAATAAAAGTTTGAAAATATTATGTGCATACATTTGCCCCACTTGAAGCTCATCACATGTCATGTAACTGCAACATGGGATGGTGCTTTAAGAAATAGAACATGATAACACATAATGTTGATGCTATGTAAAGTGTAGTAAGTAGAAAATAAAATAAAGGAAAAGATAAAATTGAAAAACAAATAGCATTACTTACCTTAGTGTTGTAGATAAATAACTAGAATACAAAAGAAAGTGAAGGCATCCAATATGAAGAACACTAAGCAAACTTGTATAAGTTAGTGTAAAAAATAGCCAAAAATAGATATTTTTGGAAAATAGGCATATGATAGTGGAAAACAATCTCTACATCATCACAAATCCAATGTATATGATGTTTTGAAAAATGGATGACTAAAAACAAAGATATAGGCAAAACAAGCAATCTACATGAAAATAATTAAAGAATTTGAATTTTGAAAAAGTGTTATTAAATAGGGGAGAGACAAGTCATTTGTTATTTTGACATGTAAAGGAGAGAAAAAAGAGCTCTAGAGATCAAATGAGATAGGACGACAAGTAGATGACAAGATAGATAATAGGGATCCCTAGAGGTAACAACAGGTGTACTATAGGTATGCAATTATGAATCTCAAACCAATTCTTGAAATTTGTAATCAATTACGTGTATTTTTAGTAATTTTGTATTTTAAGCATTTTTAGATGTCAAAATGAGACAAAATTAGATTCTAAGAGTAGTAAATAGTAAAATGGGAAATGGGTTTAGAGGAATTACAAAGAAAAATGGGAAAATATAGTTTTTTATAAAAGTACAAGGTGTTAATAGGCAAAATAAACTGGGTCAACCTAGTCAACCCAGTAGGCTAAAACCAAGAAGAATCCATAGTGCTAACCTAGTAGGTATGGGTTGACCCTATACATTCTATAGGATACCAACCTAATTTAGTTTACCAACTAATTTGAAAGGTCTAGAATGATAATGCAACACTAGGAAGGGGAAAATAAGAGGTTTGACTAAGATTTTGGAGTTAACTACAACAAAAATAGTAAAATTTTGGTCAACTAGTTTGTCTAAAGAACCAAAATAAGCATGGAAAAGTGTGTATAAAGCCAAAAGAGGGATAAAATGGCTCAAAATGACCAAAATAGGGCAACAAGGATTGAGTACACTAGAAATAGGGTAAAATGAATAATAATTAATAAGTTTTGAAAATAATTAGACTTATTTTTTATTTAAAAATGTAAAAATAATGTATTGTGTCTGCACATGACATGAAGGAACTAAAACATATTTTTTTATTTCTTGGTTGTAGAGATGATAGAGGTTCTAGAGATTAGTAGATTTTCCATGGTTACTAGTGTTATTAGAGTGATTTTAAAATGGAGATAGGGATAGACTAATATTCATAGGTCTAAGAGGCATAGTTAATATGTGTAGGATCCCCATGAGTGTTTATCTATTAGTCATGCTTCTTGATTACTACGAATGATTGACTAACACCTTCAGATGGGAAGTATATGGGGATGTGATAGAAGTGGCCATAACACTAGAGGATGTCCATGCCATCCTTGAGCTGCCCATAGTAGGAGCATCGGTGACCATAGGGATATTGAATAGAATAGAGGAGAGGAGAGCCTTAGCCATGTGGGATATAGGATCAAAGATGATTTTGAGAGGATGGAGAGTTAGTATGGATCATGTATATATATCATAGATTATAGATATCTAGAAATTTATGATAGGGATTGTGATACAATGGGTGTCCTGTCACAATTTGGATGATAAGGTACCACTATTCATGGTAGCCTTAAACAAGATGATGTTAAAGGAGCAAGTTTTATATGATTTAGGATCTATCATTTGGGTCCAACTCATACATGATCTATATGAGATGATGATCAAAGGTTAGAATACCATGAGATTGATCATATTGCTGATAGCTTGGATATATGATAGGTTTCCTATGTATTAGTTGACTAAGTTATCCCATGTAGTTGATGATAGGTTTCCTTAAGTATAGAGATTAAGAGAGGACTAGGTAGTGTAGGTCATTTCCCATGTTTTATTTATATAGTTAGTGAGATTCATAGACATAGTGTGGTAGCCATATGAGCACATAAGGACTACATGGGTGAGTTAGCACATAGTTACACTAGTGAAAATGAGGATATAGGTTGTTGGACACTACACATGGTAGAGAAAACCACATCTAGTAGCATGGGTGCCAAGATAGATGGGCCTACCTCATCCAGTGACACTGATACTAATGCCTAAGTAGTGGGCTTGACATGTGAGAGAAACATAGTAGAGGAGAGGACTAGGACCATTGAAAGTGAAACTGACACTCAGACCATGTTGTGAGAAACCATGGACTAGTCAAGCATGATGGGGAGTAGAGTAATAGGATAGGGAAGTAGAGGTAGAGATACCAAATGTACCACTATCAAATTTTTAGTAGGAGGAGATATGACCACTGAGGACATGATGGTGATAGATGTAATAAGAGATAGTAGAGATTGATATCATCCATGATGAGATAGTAGAGTAACTAGAGGAGGGATGGATGATAAAGAGACCACTAAGTCATAAGCTAAGATAGATGTGAGCCAAGATAGATGGATTTGAACTAAGGAAGTAGGATATATAGGAGGTACTAAGAGGCCATGCAGATGGTGAGACTATGCTAGGTGGTTGTGTGGATGGTGAAACCATAGTAGCTAAGACATAGACAAGTAAGAAAAGATGGCTAAATTATTGCTTTCAATTTTTATTTGGAAGTAGAGATAGATAGATATTTTGAGATATAATAATGATCTAATATCCATTTGATGCCATTTTGTAGATGTATCTAAGCATGTAAAGGAGAGATGGGGATTCCTAGTGAGGAGATCACTCCATGACATCTTGGATGAGACTTTGCAGCCATATGACCCTAATGCCTTGGAGGAACACAATGTACCATCTGCCCTAGCTTAAGTGAGTTGGTTTAAACTAGTTGGGGAGGTAGTGAGATAGATACGAACATAGAGAGAGAGGATACAACCACCAATAGAGATGGGTGAAGGTGATATGTGAGCATGGTAGGCCCTAGCTAAGGAGAAATCTAGATATCTATCCATAATGATGTAGATGATAGAGGTCTAGACCTAGTTGATGTAGTCATAGGTGCAGGTAGTACACCTATAAGGACAAGTAGAGGGAATGAGATCTAAGATGTCCCCTTTACAATGTACTATTTATAGGAGTTATACTAAGGACTTATTACACATCATGGATAGGCCATGACATAGACATGATGAAGCCCAACCATAGATTTGGAGCATTGTATATAGTTAAATTTGTTGTATAAAATTTATGAGATATATCTATATATATATGGATCATTTTGACATATTGATTTTGATTATGTATCTTGTCATTATGGTTTATTATGGTTGTGGTTGTGTGTGTTTTGTATATATTTCATTCTAACACATTTATTTAGCTTTGTTGTATATGCTATAGGAAATATATGAGATTGGTTTCTTTTATAGCATCATGTAGAACACATGCATGGTTAAAAAAAAATAGGTGAAAAGGAATTGAAAAAATATAATCAATCAAGAAAACGTACTACACACTATTTCAAGTTGGTAAATGTGTAATAACAAGAAATGACTAAGAACAAAGAACCAAGAAATGGTAGAATAAGATGGTAAAAATGGATTTATTTTTAAACTAAAGTGAAATATTTTACACCAAATTAAAACAAGTGAAATCATAGTAATTCACATCGATAAATATGACGACAATGTAATAAAATGAAAGGTATGTAAAATGGCACAAATGGGATAAAAAAATCAATTAAGTCAATCAATTATACTAAATCATGCTAGGAAGTATAAAATTAAAAAAATTGGTAAAAGATTGGTTTTAAATTTATCACACTAATTCAAGCTAGGAAGTATGAAAAAATCAATAAATTTTTGAATTCTTACATGCACTTGGAAAAGAATAAGATAAAAATATGAAAGTGAAATGAATTAAACATAAAACACACTAAATCAAGCTAGGAAGCATGTCAATAATGTGTAACTTCATAATCAATCAAATCTTATCTCATATTTGACAGATGCAATTTTGGATTATGACTTGGGTATTGGCAAATTTTGTGAGGAATGTCGGGTCCTATATGTTGTCTTGCACTGCAACTCATAAAGATAACACCACTGCAATGTAATAAATAGGAAAAATTAGGTAATCAAATATGTGGGTAATAGGAAGGAAAAGATGGAAATTTGTGAGGGTGGTTGAGTCCTATTTGTGGTCTTATAATGTAACTCAAAAATGAAATCCCAAGGGGAGTGATCATTAGACAAAACAATATTTCTCAAGAGGAAATATGAGGGATATAGGGAATGAAAAAGGGAATGTAAAAAGCAAGATTTAGGTATCTTATGAGAAGACCTTAGGAGATAGGAGGTATACTAAGGACATGAGAAGACACTAAGTGAGTAGTGGTCATCTATGTAAAAAGGAAACATTTTCACTATAGACACAAAGATTTGTATGAAAATAAGCATGCTACTAAGATCAAATCATGAAGGTAGATTGGTAAAAGAAAATAAAATGGACCTACCTTCCCATGATATGTTCCCCATTCTTCAGAACCCCATATAGACTCATCGGTATACTACAAATATTGGGTACTTTAATGAGAAAATAAGTAGCACTAATTTTTTTTTTATTCCCTCTTCTAATCTATTGGCCTACTGCACCGTAAAGGACCTCAGATTTATCATGAGACCAACTGTGGAGTTTGACCTTTGACTAGAAAAAGGAAATGTGCTTTGAATCACATCTTTTAGTGTGATTGGACTTTTAGGAATAATTTTTCCTTTTGTATTATTTCCTTTTATTTAAATAATTTGGATTTTAAATTTTTATGGATTTTTAAGATTCCTCCTTAATACGAACTTGGAATGACCAATCATGAGAGATGTAGTGATACACACAAATGAGTTATAGGCTAAGGCTAAAGGAATCTAAGTAACTAAATACAAAGACTGACTAGGACACTTAGGCTTGACAATGAACTAACATGTGATCTTAGCTCTCAACCATGTATATGCTTAGTTTGTAAAAAGGGAAGAAGCAAAAAAGGAAATCTAAAAATTGGACTAGGGTTAGGAGGTAGTAGTGAGTAGGATTGTTTGCTAACTAATCACATGGTAAGAGGGAGACAATGATCAAAATAAATAGGGTTTCTATAACTAAGTAATAATAATAAGTAACTGTGAAAAATAGAGATAAGAAAGCAAACAATGATGAAGAGAAAAGAAAAGAATTTTGAGAAAAAATTAAATAAGAGAGAGAAAGTAATGATAAATAAATATAATAATATGTGAAATATAAATGATAATATAAGCAAGATATAATACAAGTAATATCACCATATATCACAAGGAAAAATTTGAAACAATGTCAAATGATATAATATATAGGTAAAGATAAGATTAGAACACACATCCAACCCAAATGAAAATGTGAAAGCACCATGCATGTGCTCATAGATACTGATAAATTTGTCCACACACATTATCCAAGACATCATATAAATATTTATGAAGTTGGAGATCAACTGTTGTTAATGTTTCATCAATCTTGAATGAATATTGGGCACATACTTATCTTCTAATCTCCTCCACGAAAAAATTAGGAATGCTCAACGAATTGTACTGAGGAAGAAAATTAGGTAAGGGATGGTCAAGATAATATGTGGGAGTAAGCTCTATGAGAGATTTAGGAATCACTGATGGAGAAGGATCCATAGGTGAAAGAATCATGGGTGGAGGCATAGATGATGGTGAAAGGACAACAGGAGGTAATGGAACCACTGGAGGTGGAGCCATGGTAAAGGAAGGAGGAGCCTTCTTGTAGGAATATCCTATGAGATGAGTGGTATAAGTTATAGGAATGGTTATAAGGTGATCTTTAAGATGTTGTTGAAGGATGCATCAATGATCGGTATGGTGGGTGTCTCATATATACCATAGATAATATAATTCACCATACCTATGTAGATATTTAGAAAATACCTTCAAGGGAGGTATGGATTTTTATGATGATGTGGAAGAAGGATGTAAGGTATCAATATATTACCTCAACTTGTGACAATGGGTGGAATAATGATTATCTATCCCATGGAAGCAACAGATATGCTTTTGATTGGTTTTAGTAGAAGAACTCATGGAAGGAGGTGTAATAGGAGTGGAAAATGATGGAAAGACTCATTATCACATTTCATGGAAAACAACACCATTTTAGGAAAAGGAAGCAGACCATCACCAAGGGAAGGTAATGATGAGGAAGGAATGAAACTAGACTCAATAGAAGGAGTAATGGAATCAAAAATAGGGCAGGCTTATCAACAATAAGAGCATAATAGTGGGATCTATTGAGGGAGGAATAGTATATATATAAGGTCTAAGGAGAGTCTCACTAACCTCAAGGTTAAACCATCTATGAGGGTTAAGGTACCTAGAAAAATGATAAGACCTGATCATAGCACAATCCATGAGCATAGTCCTACGTGGATCCTCATATATTAGAGGTCTCAATGCCATCTTTACCCTTGATGGATCAAATATTCTAAGAATGAATATTGATAGTCAAAAACCTTGTAATATGCTTGGAAATTTTACTAATTGGTTCAATTGGGTCGATCAAGCTTTGTAGAATCCTTTTACTGACTACTTAGAATGTACAAGGTCAATTGGGTTAACTTAGTAATGTACAGGGTCGATTAGGTCGACCTAGTAATCTGAACTAGAAGTTTGAAAGTCTAGAAATATATATTAGGTCATTTAAGTTAATCTAGTTACCTATTTATAAAAACCTACAAACAAATATTACAACTGGATTGATATATTTGATCTAATATGATAGATATATGATAAAAATAATGCTAAAAATATTTAAAGAAAGTGAAATAAATCCTGCAAGGGTTAGTTTCACATCGGGTTCACTAGAATTTAATATGAAGGTGAAGCCAAAGTGAAGTTAATACTAATAAGAAAATAAATAAAAATATAAACATGAAGATAATCCAAGTAGTGGTGGGATAGGATTCACGTCGATTTCACCAAAATGTATGCAATCAAAAATTCATCATGTTTATAAATTGATCATGGATCAGAGAAGATAGAGCATACCTACAATTTTAATTGAGAATACATTTGTTAAGCATAAGAATGACCAATATGGGGATCCACTAGACCCGATTAGGGAATTAATTGTCATAATACACCATGTGAGGTAGGGTTCCAAATCCTACAATCTAACACAATCATGGAATAATCTTAAAAGAGTCATAAGTTTTAATATTTAACTATTTTATTAAATAAGAAAGTAAATCTAATCTAGTGCACACCAAAGCTTGTGGCATAAATTGGGGGTTAGAAACAAAACAAATAAATAAACTAAAAATGCATTAAAAACATATACTCACATCAATATATATGGATTCCTAATGCATGGGAATAGAAGCACAAATGTATTATCTATATACTCTTATAAAGGAGAAATAAAATTATGAATACTTACCTTGAAGATGAACCCACTAAGCCTCAATCTCTCCCTTGGCCAAGGTGCTTTGCAAGAGATGTTTTTGGTATGCAAGGATAATAAAGATAAATCATATCTAGGATATACAACCTATCTATGCATCCAAAAGACTTTTCCACAAAACAAGATCCATATCTCCAAAGTATGAAACCCTAAGATTTAGTCCTTAAGTATAATGGTCAATAGGAAGATGTTCATTCATAATTATTCTTATTTTATTCTCTTCTTTAAAATGGTTGGAAATGAACTTATATATATATATATATATATATATATATATATATATAGGTGGATCTTGCCCTAAATCCTCCCAAAAACATCGATTGTATAGGGTCAACCTAGTCGATCCTATATGTTTTTGAAAATAATTCATTAGGTATGAGCTAGGTTGGCTGAAAGGCTAATAAACCCAAAACAGTGAAAAATAGCCCTAAACTATACAAGGTTGACCTTGGTCAACCTAATATAACTGACAATCCATAAGGTAATTAAGGAAAAAAAAGGATGGAAAGAGGAAAATGATTGTAATGGGTAAGGCTGAGAAGAATAAGCTTAGGGTTAATGTTTTTAGGATATGAGTGTGTAGATGGCAAGTGGCAAAAGGTATAACAATATTACAAATAACCAATGGTCTACCCACCCATTTTTTGGTGCACCACTTAAGGCATGCACTTAGATAGATTGAGACTCGATAGTTTCCTATAAGATACAAAGTGTTAATAATCAATAAAAGTTTGAAAATTTATATGTATATAGACATTAATGTTGATTCTAGTGTCCTACACTAGATAGTAGTGTTTGTGAGAATAGGAAAATTATGATGTTTTTAACTTAAATTGAAGGATATATATCACTCTTAAATCATAATGTGGGATAAAGGTGATTTTAGTCATCAAAATATTAGGGTCAAACTATAAGATAGGCATTTAGGCACAATGAGATGGTGAATGTGAGCCTTGCATCAATAAAAATGTCCTACACTAAAAGGTAGAGCCCTGAGTGATATTTATCATGTGTGAAGTAATATTTTATCATGTAAAATTTAGATTTATATTCTACATCTGCCTTACCCTTATTATTTTAATACATAAGGATAAAAATATTAGGTTTAAATTAATGAAATGTGTATCATGTTGTGTATAACACACCTTGATTTGAATTGATAATTATTTGAATTTGTTGTATGTGTATGACCTACAATAAATATCATGTTATAGGTTTAATTAGTTCATAAAATATGAAAATGAATAATCTAAATTTTTTGAAAGAAAAGAGGCTAAAGAATAAGTACACTTGTGTGTCAATGAAACCATATTTTCACTTAGTACTTTATTTTGGTAATGAGTATTCCTAACAAGAGCATTGGAGAGAGGTTCACAACTAAACCTTGGCTATGTGAAGAGGATAATTAGAGGGTAATCATGTCCCCAATTTTATGTAATGATGAGTTGTATCAAGATCATTGATATCACTAAACCCCAATCATAAAATCCAAATATAAACATAATCTAGATAATATTGATAGAGTCAAATGCTATAAACATATCAAATCATAAAATCTAATTAGTGTTAAGTACATCAAGGATGCATAATCTCAATCATCCTACTCAAGGGAGCCAATTATTCTATTAGATAAAATCTCAATCATTATTTTTTTGTATGGTTATGATAAGAACCTCTATTAACTAATACATAAAATATACACAAATATTGAATATATTAATAAAATATTCTTTTTTGAAGGGAAAAAATAACTCCATAATTGTTCACCACTTCAAGGGGGCTATATCCTTTTCAGAGTATTCAACTCTTGAATTATATTTTCTTGGATACCTTACAATGGGCTATGCCCTCTTGTTTATACTATTCTAATTTATCCCACTCTTCTATTCTATGCATGTGGGATTATTATTTCTATTCATTACTATTCACTACTATTTATTTTACTATTATTCTACCTCCCATATACAATATATACCCCTATATAGGTATATTATATTTCATCCCCCTTAAAGATATTTCACGCTTAAAACATGATAAAAAAATAGGACAAGGACCAAATAAAATCCTCACCATACATATTAAAATAGGTTTAAGAATATATATAATCCCATCCATGCGTCCTTATTGATTTCTACTTCTTCCTTCTATCTTGAAAGATGAACATAGACATCAATAGGGTGAACATGAACACTATAACCAAAAATTGAAGTGTAATTTGAAGCATGATGATCATTGCTTCAAAGTAAGAGCAAGGGTAATGAAAATAATTTTCTTGATGAACTAACTAAGGATATATGTCATCCCTCTTAGCATTTTTATCTGAGGGATTTAAAGACTTAGTTCTCTGCTTGGGATCTATGATTGTCAGCTTGGGATCATCAGGGGCTTGCTCAAGCATGGTGATTTCTTGAATGGGCTCATTGATGACCTACTCAGGCAATTTAGGTGCTTGTTTGAGGTCTTCAAGTGCCTTATTAAACTCTTTTTGTGATTGATCCAATACTTGGGATGCCATCTCAAGCTTAATTGGGGCATGTTTGGTCACTTCTATTGTTAGCTTAGGTACTACAAGTACATGATCTAATGATTTTATAGTTTGGAGAGGAGACATTATGTGGAGATGTTTCTAGTTGATATAGTATTTGAAGAGTTTATCTAAGCCTTGTGATTCCATCATGGATTGAGATTTTCCATATTTAAACCTCTGATCAAATCTCATCTTGAAGTCCACTAATAAAACAATATTGTAAGAATTCAGTAGATAAGCCTATAGCTTGATTTGTGAGGTGTTTAAATATTGTTTGATATTCTCAGACCATTCCATTTGGATGAAGTTTACTCAATGAGATAGATAAACTATGAAGGCCCATGATTTCAATTAATTGGATGTCAGATTCAACCAAAAATGCATCCTTATATAAAGACTTCTAGTGACATTTTTTTAATTATTTTTTAAAATAAAGGTAGTCACTAAAACTAAGATAACTTCTAAAATACTCAATGAAATTTAAAATTTTAAAATATTATTAAAAATGGAGATAGAGGTACACAAAACCTAGAAAATGTTTGGCGTGATTCATTACTATGTGAGAGCAGTATGTAGAAGAATAATAATTTTTTTTTTTTTTAACAAAATAAATAGTCAATAAAACTACAATAAATTTTAAAATATAAAACAAAAATCAAAACTAATTTTTTTCTAAAAATCTGGGAATGAGGTGCACAAAACCCAGAAATAGTTTGATGCGATTTGTTACAATCTAAGAGTAATTGGAAGCAAAATAGTCATGATTTTGAGGGCTAAAAAAATAATTTACACTTGAAAATGACAATTTTTAGCTTCATATTTAGATTGGAATAATAAATAAATATATGTAGCTTATTTTTAAAAACCTCAAAGATAAAATAAAGCTCCAAAATATACCTCTCCAAAATATGTGTGCAACAACAACAAGGATCATGATCATGGAAATGGCCTTAGAAAGGGACTTGATACCAGATGATAAGAACCTATATTAACTAATACACACAAATATTGAATACATTAATAAAATATTCCTTTTTGGTGGGAAGGAATAACTCCACAATCATTTTCAACTTCGAGAGAGCTACCTCCTTATCAGAGTATTTAACTCTTGATTGATATTTGCTTGGATACCTTATAATGGGATATGCACTATTATTTATACTATTCTAATATATCCCACTCTTCTATTCTATGTATTTTGACTTATTATTTCTATTCATTACTATTCACTGTTAATCATTCTACTACTATTCTACACCCCATATACAATATATACCCCTATATAGATATATTATAGGATAGTGCATGAATATTTGTATAGTTTGAATAATGTATATTAATTTTGTACATTTTCATGGTATATGCACCTATAATATGTGTCCATCTAAAGTATTTGTCAAAATGTAACCTCTAATATATAAAAAGTGTATACTATGTGTCACAAATCTAAAAAAATCTTTCCCAAAATTGTAAAAATGTGCCAAATGTATAATATTATGTTACAAGTGTGTATAAATAATATAAACTATATCAAATTACTAAAAATTTTATAATTTTATGTATGTGTATTCATGTCTCTATGACATACCCCCACTGATATCCCCCCTCCCACTTTTGAGGTGATGGTAATGTAATGTGATAGTCACCTTATCTCAAAAGGATAAATAACCATGATATAAATGTATCAATCATGTAGTAAAAATGCATATAGTGGTTTCATGTCTAAGTAGATTTTGTTATGAATATCATAGTATAAAATCACAAAAAAACCTACGATGCATGATATGGATCATGGAAGCATATAAAAGTAACAAGCTGATCAAAAAATCAAGCACACACACAAGATTAATCAATGACACACAAAGAGGGATCTAAGGAGACTGAAATCAATGGGCATGTTCAAAGTCCACAAACTCAAGTGGAGGACATGTTCAAATTTCCACATTCCAAAGAAAATATCAACAATAAGGGCATTAGGGCCACCAAACAAGAAACATATTAAAAAATGTTCCATATTTAACACAACGAAATAAACAAAAAGTAAAATAAATTTATCTTATTGTAGTGGATGTTCATATAAAATACTCTAGTACGTGGTATGAGTTAAAATGATGTGGTCATGTCTAATGGACAAACTTTAAAAGGTAAATTAGTATCAAACATAACTTTTTATACTTCCCTAATGAATGCTTTGACCATCTTAGTCTAAGGGTATAATTCATCATGTGTATATCCAAAATGTGTGAGTGATGACATGGTACATGTTTTCTCATTATAACCATTATCAAACATAATAGTATGTATAAGTTTAGGATCAATATTTGCTCTAATAAATAGTGAATGATGATGAGTCATCATCTAAAATCTCACTATGATCAAATTAAATATAAGGCCTCTAAAACATAAGAGGTATCTCAAGTGTAAGTGTGCCAATAATTTCATCTAATGGTTACCCCTGATTTGGATGAGGAGGATGTGCATTTATACCATTTACATTTCTAGTAGTGTTTTATTAGAATGATCTTGTAATAGATTTTTGAATATCTTATAATTTTTATGATCATTAATTTGTGCCCATAAATATTTTTTAGGATATTCAAATGTAATTTTTTTGTTATCGATAAGATATTATGTCTTATGTTTCAACTTATAACATCTATTTTAAGCATTAGTGGTAGTAATAATAAGCATTTTGATCATATCCTTTCGGTAGAGGTCAAATAATATCAAATACCTATTATAACATAAAATTTCACCCTTGTGAGAGGGTTTTTTAGGATCCCTCATTTTTTGATACAAAATAAGATCAACCCTAGGCTATGGGTATTCTATGATGTGGTTGAACATCTAGATAAGGTTAGTTCCTCTTGGTAGCTCACCTAAACTACTTATTTTATTTGGAAAAGGGATAGATGGATTGCAAGGGATGACTAAAAAGACAAATAAAGTGATTCAAAAAATTTAAAGACACTCAAATTTTCATGAAACTAACACTAATGCAATTAAAAGACAACCCTCACTCACATAATCTCTTAAACTAGTCATTTTACACCAATATTTCTAAAACTAGGCTCACTAGACAAAAGATGAGGCATGGAAGACTATCAAAATCACACTATACCCTCATTAATGACCAAAAAATCACAAGTTTAGATGTACAACAATGGTGGAATACCTGAAAAAAGGCAAGAAAGGAGGATAATTACTAAGGACACCTCTCTACAAAGAAATCATTCACAAATTAACTAGAGCACTAGATATAAGTAAAAGATAGGAAAAATAAGCTATATTATTACTTTAAACTCTATTTTTACAAAATTTTATAGGGTTTTTCCTTGTCAAATGAGTATATATCTTACAAATGGGGAAGAAAATGGATATATAGGAGAAAAGGGAAGAGAGAGAGGAGAAGAAAGCTCTCATAATTCAATAAATGTCACTCAACCAGCTTCCATGGAGTCTCAAAAACATTAATATTACTTAATCATTGATCCTCTCTTATCAAATTAACCTCCAAAGGTCAAAAAGGTCTTCAAGCCTTCTCATTGGCCTAAAAAGGTACTAAAAGACAAAAAATCTTTGAGGAAAATGATGACACACTCCACTAACTTGAATAAAGTTTTCAAACTTCTAGAAGTCTCATTGAATGCTCCAATTTTATCTTTAACTCCCAAATACTCCCCTACTTGACTTATATGCCTCATTTCACTTGGCTTGTGTTTGTAACTTGACATCATAGTTAGTGATTCTAGCATTTAATACTTACAACTGACCTTCAAGGTTAACTTTGAATGTTTAATTTTTTATGTTTTCTTTTTTAATCAACTCATCTTTCCTCATATAATGTCCAAAATACACCATGAATCTTGTAAATATCCTGGACTCCATTGATGGAGGTCTCCAAGCTCGAGCCATCTTCAAATAGTTGCCTTGAAACCTACTCTCAAGGCCATTTATTACCATGAGAGATACTTTTAGACATTTATAAGGCTTCCAAACATACATAAAATTCCTATGAGGAATAAAATGAAGATTTAATCCACCTTTAAGACTTACAACAATGGTGGAAATCTCTATTCAACCTATAACCATTCACAAATTATTAAAAATTTTAGGTTTTTGAACTTTTATCTCAATAAATCACCCTATAGACCTAGGAGAAGTGCTCCTAGTTCTATATAATGATTATTTAGGTCCTTTAAGGCCTCTTACATTAATTCATACCATTTTTCTATTTAGAGACCTACAAAATCAGCATTTTAGGCTATTATGTGCCTCCTAGGCACCCACACATGCCAATATATTCTATAAAATAGGCCAAACATGATATTGAGATATTTATATACATATTATATGTGGTTTCCAAGTTATTCTAGTTTATTTCATGGGCTTGTGATCTCAAAAATTCAAAAATGGCCAAAATAGGGTCCTTGGCAGCTTAGCCACACCTACCTTCTTAATGATCATTCATAAAATATATACACCAATTCCAAAGCTTATTTACATTCATATTTAGTATATATACCTTTTAAATTTTCCATATAATCTTGAATTCATATGTAGAAGGTGTGCAAAGATATGTACGTAAAAATTATGCTTATGGGGTTGTACATGCATTTTATCCCTACTTATAGTCTTAATGATATTTAATGATAATTGACAATAGAATAGAATATTGGATAATATAGCAAAGAAAATTTAAGGGGAAAACCTCCAAAATAATACAATAATATCATAATACATCACATAATGATTAAATACTAACAACTACCTCCTATATATAGTCTACTTAGCCAAGGTTATTCCATAGGCTGACCTATCTAAGAACATAGAGAAATGTAACAAGTAAATAAAAGATGTATGTAAGCCAAAAGTCAGCCACACATATCCCTAGACACACCAATGGTTAAGGGCATAAAAACACCTTCTCCTTCAAAACAATGTTGTCCTCAATGTTGTTACAACTTTGGATGTTGTTGCACAAATGCTTCATCTTCCCAAGTGGCATCTTCACATGACAGATTCTTCCATTTGATCAGGTATTTTGTAATTGCTCTGGAACATAGTTACTTGGTGTTCCATTGAAAGATTGCCTCAAGATCAAGAATAAATCTACCTTCCTCATCCAATTCTAGTAATTCTATTTGAATAGTAACTCAATGTCCAATGACTTTCTTCAAGAATGATACATGAAATACTAGATGTATTCAAGTGGATAAAGGAAATTTAACTTGTAAGACACACTACCAATTTTTTATAAGATCTAATAAGGCCCATAATACTTAGAGGATAGGATGTTATCCTTTTTTTGTTGCTTCAATGACATCTATTTGTATGGATACAAGTGAACAAAGACCTAATCACCAATGTTAAAATGCCTCTCACTTCTATGTTGATCTACTTGTTGCTTCATGCAATTCTGGGCCATAGCTAAATTTTCATGCAAATTTACAAGGACCTCCTATTGATGGTGAATATTTTCTTCAACTACATGAACCTTAGGATGAACCTTTAAGGTTAAAATGATGGATGGAGGCTGGTATCCATATAATGACTTAAAAAGAGACATTTTGTAAGAACTATGAATAGAAATATTATACCACCATTCAGCAAGTGGTAGCCAATGAAACCATCTATCCTGTTTATCAAAAAAAAAACAACAAACATATCCTTATAGACATTTGTTGACTACCTTAATTGGTCCATCATATTGATGATGATAGAATGAACTATGAGCCAATTGAGTGCCTAAACATGTAAATAACTTAGTCCAAAAATTACTAGTAAAAATGGGATCTCTATCACTAACAATGATCTTAGGGGTCCCATGTGGTTTCTAAACTATATTGAGAAAAGAAAAAGCTACTATAATAATAATAAATGGTTGGGATAATCAACGAAAATGAGTATATTTACTGAGATGATCTACGATAACCATGATAACATTTTGACCATCAGAGCTTGGTAACCCTATAATGAAATCCATAGATACCTATTCCCAATGCTAGCTAGGGATAGATAAAGGCTATAAAATACCTAGAGTTTTGATGTTTTTGCCTTTGTTTGTTGATAGATCATACATTCAACCACATATTTTTAGACATCCCCCTTCAAACATTCCCAATAAAAATCTTGCTTGATCATGTGATAGGTTTTCAAAAATCCTGGATGACCCCCAATTGGAGTTGCATGAAGTTCTTAAAGGATTTTTTGTTTAAGAAGAGAATTCATACATAGGTACAATATATTTTTGAACCATAATGTATTACCTTTCCATGTGAATTTTTCAAATCCATCTAAACCTTGCTAAAGATTTTAAATCAAATCATGAGCAGTATTATCATGTTCCCATTTTGATCACGCTTCCTCCAGCCAATCTACCTAAAAAATGGTTATGGCACATAGCAATGCCTTAATTGATTCATCTTTTCTAGATAGTGCATCTACCACCACATTATCCTTGCCTTTTTTGTAGACTATTTCAAAATCATAGCCTATCATCTTAGTTACCCATTTCTATTTTTCTTTAGATGACAACCATTGTTCTAAAAAATATTTAAGACTATCGTGATCAATTTTTAACTGAAAATGATGACCCATCAAATAAGGTCTCCATTATTTGATTGCATGCAAAATTACCATCATTTCCTTCTCATATATGGGTTTGTGTTTATTTTTACCCTTGATTTGATGACTTTAAAATGATATTGGTACACCTTCTTGCATGATTACATCACCCATACCATACCTAGATGCATCACATTCAACCACAAAAGTCTTAGAAAAATTAGGAGTGGTCAATGCTCGAGTAGTGTAAATAGCAAATTTTAATTGTTCAAATGCCTAGGTAGTTGCATCAGTCTACTGAAAGGAGTCTTTCTTTAACAAAGATGGAAGTGGGGCTTCAATACTACCATAATTTTTGACAAATCTGTGGTAGTAACCAATAAGCCCCAAAAATCCCTGAAGTTGTTTTAGTGTCTTAGGAATTGGTCAGTCAACCATTTATTGGATTTTTTTAGGATCCACTTTCATTCCTTCATAAGACACCAAATGATCCAAATATTCAACCTCACCAGCCCCAAAATTACATTTGGAATGTTTGGCATATAATTGATTTTTCTCCAAAATGGAAAGTACCTATTTCACATGTTGCAAATGGTTTGCCCAATTTTTACTAAAAATGAGGATATTATCAAAAATACTAGAATAAATTTCCTCAAAAATGGCTTTAAAATAGTATTCATCAAACTTTAAAAAGTAAATGGTGTATTTTTTAGGCTAAAAAGCATAACCAAACACTCATAATGGCCCTCATGAGTCCTAAAAGCAATTTTAGGTATGTCTTTATCATGGATCCTAATTTGATGATACCCAGAATGTAGATCTAACTCGGTAAAATAAAGATCACCATTCAATTCATCAAGCAAATAATCAATGATAGGAATTGAAAACTTATCTTTGATAGTGTACTTGTTGAGTTCTTTATAGTCAGGGAACATCCTCCAAGTGTCATATTTCTTTCTCACCATGACAATTGGTGAAGAGTATTCACTTTGGCTATGGCGAATGATTCCTACATCCAATATATCTTGTACCATCTTTCCAATTTCACTTTTTTGGGCATAAGGATACATATATGGCCTACTGCTGGGTGGTATACTGCTAGGAATAAGTGTGATAGCATGATCATACATGTAGGTAGGTGGAAGTCCTTTTGGCATGTCTCTAAAAATAATGGAATAAGTATCAATTATTTTTTGTATATCAAGAGGTGGAGATGGTTGAGTTAGTTATAATTCCATAGAAAATAAGTGAGCTACAAATCCCTCATCACCCTTATAGAGAATCTTTATCATTTGATGGGAACTAAAAATTTGGTGAGAATTAGCCATTAATCCTCTTAGCTCAAATGTCCTTTATTTATAATGAAAATGCATGAATAATTTTTGAAAATTTATCTAAATAGTGCCCAAAGTGGTGAGCCACTAGACTCTCAAAATAATATCAGCTCGACCCATTAGAATAGAAAACATAAGAAAATCCAATAAGTAGTCTCCCATGGCCAACTTAATACTATGGCATTTTATTGAATAGCTGATAGTACTACCATCTACAATTATAACCTAAAATTCTAGAGATGGATAAATGAAATAGTTCAAATGAGTAGCCAACTTACTATGGATGAAGTTATGTGTGCTCCCAAAATTAGTCAAGATAACGACCTTATATTTCTTAAGAAAACCCATCACCTTAAGAGTTTGGGGAGTAATAATACCTGACATGGCATGGCATGAAATAGTAGGCTGAGAGTCTTCAAATTCCTCCTTATGAACTTATACCTCTGCATCATCTTCATTATCATTGGCACCTTCAATGTAAAATAGCTTCTTTTTAGCACAATGATGTTCTTTGTTCCATTTTTTGGCACAACCATAACAAAACCTTTTGGCTCACTTCTCCTCAATTTGTCATTGTGTTAATTTGGTGAGATGTGGAAATGATGGTGTTGGAATGATGTGATCATGACCAGTAGTGAAAGTTTTCCTTTTAACCATCTCTTTTTCTTCTATCATGTATTACTTAGGAATAGTTTTTGATATAGATGTTGGTCCAAACATTGAAAACTAATATTGGATTCTATCTTCGATGCCACCCAAAAATAGATCCATCAAATTTCTCTCAGTGATATTTTCCACCTATAAAGAGAGATTCTGAAATTACTGAATATAATCTTTCACAAGTCCTATTTTCCATAGCTTGGCTAAGTGGCTAAAATATTTATTAGAGAAATTATTCTAATAATAAGCTATTAACTCCTTAGTAAAAATAGTCCATGTAATAGGAGAACCATTCTTTTTCTTTTGAGCACATAACTAGTGATACCAAATGAATTTCTCAGGTTCCATATACAGGGATGCCATCATCACCCTCTGAGAACAAGGGGTTTGATGTATCTAAAATAAATTCATAATTTGGTTAATCCAAGTGAGAGGATCATTACCATCAAACTTATGCATGTCCACTTTTGGCAACATTAGTTTCATAACAGCATGGGAGTTTTTGAGAGGAGGATTTGAATGCTAAAGTGGAGGGTTGTTAGGCTAAAACTAAGATGTGAGGGTAGCCAATTGCATAGTTATATACTAAAATTCACTGTGAAATCCATTAATCTCTCTGTGCATCCTTTAAACATCAACTTAGACTACAACAAAGTCATCATGCCTCACCAAGTGTTTTATGTCCTCTTGAAGCTAAGAAATCACCAGATTTGAAGTTCTAGATTCCATGTCATCGATAGGAGTCTTAGGATTTTTTGGTGCCCCTTTTCTTACTTGATTTGAAGGACCTACCATAAACAAACCCTATGAGGGTTTTGACCTAAAAAAAAGTGTACCAGGAAATGGTATCATTGTGATCACCTTGTCAAGATGAATACAATGATTACCTTTGTGCACCAGAGTAAAATATTTGATACCAAAAAATTTTAATAATAGAATATACCATTGTGATCCTCTCACTGAGATGAATCCAAAAACTACAAGTGTGCAAAGAGGAAAAAAATTAGATTTTTTTTAAACTATTTTTTTTCAAAAAAGCATTTTGAGCAATACTATGCTAATGGAAAAAATTAATTCTTCCTAGATTGCAAGTTATATTTTTTCACGTTTACTACTCCCAGAAGTCACACCTCACCAGATCTAAAAAAATTCCATAGGAAACTTGCCTAAATCAAAGCTCTGATACCACTTGTAATGAAATTACTTAGATATTCATATAGAATGATTTCATATTATGTAGAATAAGAAAATATGAGATATTACATAGCGATAATTGACAACTGAACATAATAATAGATAATATAGCAAATCCACTTCAAGGGGACAACCTCCAAAATAATTCACTAATATTAGAATACTTCACATAATGATTAAAGACTAACCACTACCTCCTATATATAGTCCACTTAGCCAAGGTTATTCCATAGGCTGACCTATCTAAGAACATAGAGAAATTTAAAAAGTAAATAAAGAGGTATGTAAGCCATAAGTAGACCACACATATCCTTAGACACAGCAATGGTTAATGTCATAAAACCAAAACCTCTATTTCTCTTCTTTACTCCTCTCAAAATTTCATTTATTTCTTTCATGACTATCTACTGACTACAAGAGGTTTGTGCTAAAATAGTGAGCAATTACACCATAGGTATGACCTTTAGGATTGCATGGGAATATTTAATTAATAATGGATACTATTTTTATCAGTTTTAAAGTTTTAATTTGACTTGTAGATGCCTCAAAAAATTACAAATTCTTCCAAAACTGTCTACATGAGTTGACTATGTTTTGGTCTAATTGTGTGTGGTCATTTCAGACTTATCTTGGAGGAAAATATTGCTTATTGAAACCTTATCTACACCCTGAAACATTCCACACTTCCATTTTTTATATGTAACTTTCATTTGACTATGTAAATCTAACACAAACCACTTTGCTTTCATTTACTTCCTTGCAATCTTGGAAATAGGCTTGGTTAGCAAGGTTGTAGGTGGGCATTTCAAGAGGTGAAAGAGACTGAGTCATTATGTGATTCAACTTCCTGGCTTGCAATAAATCTTGAAACCATATCAATAATCTTCAAAACATGTCATAAAATTCATTGAACTCAAGGAACATAACAAGACCTTCACTATTTCAATGTTTGACATAGTATGTACATGCTTGTAAGAATATTTTAACCCAATTATAGGTTTTGATTTCATGGGAATGTATGTTGAAATGATTTTGGTTCTAATTTAAGTTTTTTCCTTGATTCAAAACTTATATCCATCTCTTTATAAAACTATCTCCTTTGTACCACCATTCCTCCTTTAAAATAGACTTTTCTCTTACTACATACTTAACTATGCATTTGTTCATGTACCTGTATAGACTTATGATAGATGGGATACTAGATGGTCCAATATATATTATATGAACTAACATTATTTATTATAATGAAAAACTAGTTCCACCACCCCTATTAAAGGTCATCTTCTCTTGAAAGTCTCCCTCATCACATTGCCCACTCCTTTGGCTTATGACTATGTCCTTGAAATTCCTAACTATAGGTGAACATTATTATGTTTCCTGAGGTATTCAAGACCTTAGACTTTTATTTTACATGAGATACCTCATTTAGGTTATCAATCTCATACTTATTGATTGTGTTATCCCATATAGATTTCAACAACTTAAATAGGTATTAAGACTACCAAGATACTTGCTTTCTATATGTTTTGACTTGTATACAGGATTGTAGGTGTCTTATGAGACACTTGAATAAAATATTATGGATGCCTTATTGGATTGAGACATGAATAAATTCATAATATAGATCAATATCCCTCCACTCCTTTAAGTTTTCACTCATACATTTAGGCCATGATGTTAGCTTCCCAAAGTTTGTGTCCTTCGTTGACAAATGTAGGTGACTATGCAAGGCCCCTTTATACATCCTAAAATGATGTGAAGTATACCTGTAGATAGTTATTATATATGGAAAACCAATTCCTTTATTAGTTTTTCATATATTCTCTTATATACACTTTGACCACAACTCCATCAACTCTATTCTTTTGCCAAACACCTTGAATCAAACTTTGACTCCATACCAATGTCTTAAGCCAAAAGAGAATGGTTTTAGGTCATGTTTACTTAATCTTTTACAAATTGTGGCAAAGAAAAAATCATGGTGTATGGTGAGTGAGGTTTGGAGAGGTCATGATGTTCATTGGAAACTTGAAACTCACTTCATTCATCATACAATATTGTCAATATCCCAACTATATTGATGGTCCCCTAAGAAAATTGATGAAAATATATATGGGAGAACTTTATAATCACTATTTTTGACCTATCACAATGATATTAATCTAGATTTCAACTTATTCTTATATGGCTTTCTCTCAAGGATTAACCTTACATTGATGTCTTTAACCTATTCACTAGGTTATATAGCCTTCATGCCAATGATATGGTTTATTAGATGTCCTTGAACCTTGTTTCAATGACTTTAAAATCTGATCAGATCATTCATTCCCCCTAGTTATCACATCTCATTCTCTAGTCCATTCATTTGACTTTATTCATTCACTATCCACTCTACACAAGCTCTTTTCTTAGTTCAACATACCAAATCTTATTATAGGATTCATTAATATAATTTTATAACATGTACGTTATGTCATGATCATATTAAATCTATTCTAACTCCTTTTAAGCCCTTAGTCACCCTCCAATCCTCACATTCACATGTTATCCTCTATATAGCACCTCTTAGCTAGTAGCTTCTTTTTGACATTTTCATTTTGTTTTCAAAATATATCAACCTTCCTAAGGATCTAAGACTACTTTTTTTATAAACATAATAGTTTTAAATTTTATCAAAAATTAAAAATTTACATCTTACAAGAACCCATCGAGACTCAATCTCTCTGAGTGCATGCCCTAAGGGGTGGGTAGACCATTGGTGCTTTGCAAGATTATTATCCCTTATTTCCATATTATTACCAATCCAACTATATCCTAAAACCATTCCATAAACTATAACTCATTTGAACAATCCTCTAATAATTTTCCAATTTATATCCCTCTTTTCCTCACCTTAAGTCCCTTTTTTTAGTCGATTGTGCTAGGTTGACTGGGTCGACCCTATATAGTTTCAGATGGTTTTCACTTAGGAACTAGTTTTTCCTTTGGTTAACCTAGTGAATAATTACCCAAAATTATGTTATGTCGACTGGGTCGACCCTATCAGCTAAGATTTTTGAAAGGTTTTAGGGTTAAATCTACATATATATATAAGATCATTTCATCATTATTTCAATATGCAATAAATATTTATTATTCACTCATGCTTCTTTACAATCTAATCTTACATTAATCTACTTGAGGAATCTTAGCTTAGGGTTTCTAATTGGAAAATCTAGTCTTGTGGATAAGTCTTGGATGCTTTGGCCTTTGGCCAACCTAACTCATGACCTAGTGAATAATTGTTTGAAATTATGCTAGGTCAATTGGGTTGACCCTGTCAGTTAGGATTTTTGAAAGGGTTTAGGATCAAATATTCATATATATACAAGATAATTTAATCATTATTTCAACATGGAATAAAGTGTTATTATTTTCCCACACTTCTTTACAATTTTCTCTTCCACCATCATACTTGAGGAGTATTAGCTTAGGGTTTCTACTTGGAGAACCTAGTCTTATGGATAAGTCTTGAATGATTTGGCCTTTCTTAGTGATCCTTACAAATAATAACAACCTTTTTTGAATCCCCATTGGCAAAGGGAGAGATGAGTCTTGATGGGTTCACATTCAGGTAAGTATTCCATAACTTTTCTCCTTTATTTAGTATATATAAGTAGCATAAGTATTGGTGATGCAAAGTTAATCCATTATACCTTTGATCTTTTAATCTTTGTTACTTGAATGCATCAATCTTGCATTCAATTCTCATCTATTATTCTTATCTAACATCTCTTTCTTGGTCTGTTTGATATCAATTCTTCCTTGGTCCTTTAATTCAACTTTTTATTATCCTTTCTTTGTATTTATCATCTTTTAAACCCCTATACTCATTCTACTTCTCCATTATTCATCCTTAATATTTATTAACTACTCCCTTTCTTCATTCAAATCTCATCCCCCATAGTTATTTTGGGTAATCATACAGTAATGCTTACAATGTTCCTTACCAAGATTCATGAAATAATTCTACACTAGTTTGAAATGAATTTCACACTAATCAATATCCCATTCAATAACCTTCATAAATTTATATCTAATAATGTTCATGTGTTCTCCATAACCTTCACTAAGCTATATCCTTCTTTGTTCATGTTGCTTTCTATGACATTATCAAAATGCATCAATACCAAAACTACCCTTGTATGGGAAATACAAACACATTGATGAGAAAAGTATTTTTTATACCTTCTCCCTTATAACTATTTTTTTTCATACCCTTCTTTAGCCAATAAATCAATTTGTCTACACACTTCCTTACACAGGCTCCTTTGGTCTTTAAACCCCTACTAGCCCTATTTTACATAAACCACTTTTTTTATAGAATATACAAGCTTCCAAATCCAAATAAGAACATTACCTAGGATCCTGTATGGTATTCTATCTTCACCATTCACCCCTAGTCTCCACTCCACATACATACCCATTTTCTTTCATTGTCTTAGTCCAAATAAGGCCTATTTTACCTGCATGTCCACTCAGTCATATACACATATGTATGTACATACCCATACATATTTGAAACCATAAAATATGTTGTAATAAATTGATACCAATCTATCCTCATGTTTTTATCAATTTTTAACAATTAAAACTAAAGTTATGGCCTAAACCCTAAAACCTAGGGTTTCTATTCTCTATCAAGGTCAAGAGTGCATTTAATGGCATATTTTGAACCCATAATAATTTAAAATCAAACTAATGGATTTTAAACCTCTATATAGGTATCTATAAACATTTTCATTGTTTAATCAAGTTCTCAAATCCTTTATTTTGTTCATAATGGAGAGGTCTCAGTCATTTTTGACTATGTTTTATGAAAGTAAATAGGGATACATAGAGTTTATCCAATATTTTAAATATCAAAATGTTCCAAAACATTATAATCAGCTATAAAAACCTTATATAACTATATTAATACCCTTCTAACCTTACTTGAATCCACAACAAGGTTTAATACAACATGACTTAGTCCCCAGATAGGGTTGTCATTGTATTCTATGATAGAGTAGGGGTTATAATAGGGTTTTGACAATATTTTCAAATACAAAAATATTTATCATATATTATTGGAGTTATAACACATAAATATACATCTCAAAATCCTTTTTAAATATCATTTAGATTCAAACAAGTTTCAAAGACAATATTTTCAATCTACAGGTTTTTATATTCTAGACAGTGTTATCAATGAACAAGGTTCATCATAGTAAAAGAAACTAATTAAAACATCTATAAACTATGAATTGATTAAATTTAAATATTAAGAGACCACTAAAACCTCACTTTCAACCATTCACAACACAATACCAAAAATGATCATAAGTTCTTTCAACTGCATGAAGAGGACTAAAAATCCATTACCCTGTTTTAGACTGGTTATCATTGTAAAGTATCCTTTAAAGTTTAATTTAGGGTTACATATCTCACACAATAAAATTTAATTTATCCTTGAACATTTTAAATAATATAAAAACCAATCACTTACCATATTTAATGGTTCAAATAAATAAAATTGTTAAAACTCAGGCATGCCATGTTAAGAAACTCAAAATTTTCAACAACACAATATTCTTATTCATCAACTTTAATTGATTTCACATGCATCCCTTATCATCATCAGATGGAAGGATAGGTTACCACCTTAAAATATTACCTTAACCACACTACAAAATTCTCATATATATAAAAACTCTCAAAACAAGATTCATAACTGAATCTTGATTAAGATTTGCAAACAACCTCTTAGTCCTATGTGGGGTGGTGGACCACCACCTTAAATTAACATGAAAAATGCATTTATTTTCACTCTAAGACAAACATGAGATGATAAAAAATTTATTACAATTTTTAAAAAAAATACACATCTTCCATGTTATCTTAAGTCCACTAAAACACTACAAAAATTTGAATTTCCCTTTTTGGAGGGAAAACCAACTTGATCACAAATTAAAATTTGCACCAAAATTATAGACAACTTGAGTGTTCTAGGATTCCCATGGGGATGAAATAATTTGTCTCCAATATTCTTCTTCCTTCAAACACTTATATAGGTGTGTGTGCTCTTGACTACCACACTTGTACTTTGTCTTTCCTCTTACCATCTTCATCCATGCTACACCTACAAAATACAACTCATCAAAGAAAACATATTATTTATTATTCCCTTGGGGAATTCTCCATCTTCCCTCTTTGATTTCTTATTTATATTACTTCCAATCACCTTCATGTGCTTTGTTTGCTTTACTCTTCCTCTTTGCATTAGCTACCAATGCATTTTGCTTTTTTCTTCACATGACTTCTCCTTCATCTTCCACCTTTACCATAACTTCAACAACTACAAATCCATCTTGGTCAGTACCTTCATATGCTTGACTCCTCCTTAACTTCATCAATTCCTTTATCTTGGATAATACTACTACATTCCACTTGTCTATATTCTCCTTGGTAACCTCCTTTACCATTTCCCTATACATTTGATGGGGATCAAATCCATACTCTTTCTTTAAAGACTCATATAATCTTCAATATACCTCATACCTCTCTTTATGTTGTTATCCTATTATTCTGTTAGATTCACTTGCTTCGTCTTGAGTAAATATATCTTCCTTCTCCATGTTATCTTGCCTCCAACATGGTTGACATGTTTTCTCTTGTTCCATCAACATGACTCTCCATCGACTCTATTCTTCATCTTATCTTCTTTTGATCACCACTTGGTCATATGCCTCTTCCTTTTGTTCCTTGAGCCTATGAATGGGATCAAATATCTCTTAATTCTCTTCATTTGTCATACCTACATTCAATCATATAAAAGAAACATTATATTTCAAATCATGAGGCTAGATTGCGTCCTTGTCCTTCCTCTTTTGTCTTCTCTTCTTTTACACTATTTGCTTGATTGGCCATTTGATTGGATTTATTTTCATGACCCATATAAGATGTGGGCTCACAAACTCTTTCATCTACTCAATCTTGATCAACATCTCATTCATTTTTTGCCTCATCTCTATCATCTCTCTATCCATCTGAATATTTTTTTGGTGTCTTCATGCACCATATTTTCCTTTTAGCTTTCATGCTTAACCTTATCTTTCAGTTTCCTTGCTACATTTTCTCTCATCCTCATCTGGTGTACCTCACTTGGGAATATTCTTCTCCTTTTCTTGGTCTCACTTTGACCATTCCCTTTCGGTTCACACTTGGAACCTTCTATCTTAGACCATACTTCGGCCTTTCCTCACACTTGTCCTTCACTTGGACTATATTCTCCTTCTCAAGCTCTCTCTCTCTCTCTCTCTCTCTCTCTCTCTCTCTCTCTCTCTCTCTCTCTCTCTCTCTCTCTCTCTCTCTCTCTCTCTCTCTCTCTCTCTCTCTCTCTCTCATTAATAGATATTTTATTTCAGGGCCACAACCATAATACTTACTATTTATTTTTAGTTACACATTCGAATGAAATGAATCAATAATAAGATACATCATACCTACTCCTTACTCTATCCTTTAATAAGTTTATTTTCCAAACTATCCTCTTGCTTACCTATAATTTCTTAATCAATATTTAACATGAAATATAATCACAATGTCTATACCTATATTCACCATCCCTAAAGCATCTATATAGATCTGATACCAAATAATGCAAAGCTAATCCACTATACCTCTACTCTTTCAGTCTTTATTACCTGCATGCATCAATCTTGCTTTCAATTCTAATCTATTAGTCTTATCTAACATCTCTTTCTTGGCCTATTTGATATCAATTATTCCTTGGTCCTTTAAGTTAGATTTTGATTATCCTTTATTTTTCTTTAGCATCTTTTAATCCCCTACACTCATTCAACTTATCCATCTATCATCCTTAATCTTTTTGAGCCACTCCCTTCATTCAAATCTCATCCACCATAGTTCTTTGGGGTAATCATAGATCAATGGTTACAATGTTCCTTACCAATATTCATGAGATCATGTTACACTAGTTTCAAATGAAGTTCACACTATCAATATCCCATTCAATAACATTCATCAAGTTTTATCTAACATTGTTCATTTGTTCTCCATAACCTTCACTAAAATATATCCTTCTTTGTTCATGTTTCTTTCTATGACATTCTCATAATGCATCAATACAAAAACCACCCTTTCATGGGAAATCCAAAAATACTAATGAGAAAATTCTTTGTAAGACCTTCTTCTCGCTTATAACTCTTTTATTTCATACCTTGCTTTAGCCACTAAATCAATTTATCTACACACTTCCTTACATAAGCTCCTTTGGTCCTTGAACCCCTACTAGCCCTGTTTTACATAAACCACTTTGCTTAAAAAATATACAAGCTTCCAAATCCAACTAATAAAATTACTCAAGCTCCTCTAGGGTATTCTAGATTCACTATTCACCCCTGGTATCCACTCCAAATGCATACCCATTTTCTTTTATTGTCTTAGTCCAAATTAGGCCTATTATACCTGCATGTCCACTTAGTCATCTATACACGTGTATGTATGTACCCACACATATTAAAAATAATACAATATTTTTAAATACATTGATACCAATCTATCCTCAAATTTCTATCATTTTTTAATGATTAAAACTAAAGTTATGGCCTAAACTCTAAAACTTAGGGTTTCTAATCTCTATTAAGGCTAAGAGTGCATTTAATGGCATATATTAAACCCAACATCATTTAAAATCAAATTAATGGCCGGGAATCCTATGTATATTCATCTATAAACTTTTTGATTCTTTAATCAAGTTCTCAAATCCTTTACTACGTTCACAATGGAGAGGTCTCGATCATTCTTGACTATGTTTTATAAAAATAAACATGGATACAGAGAGTTTTTCCAATATTCTCAATATCTAAATGTTACAAAAAATTAAAATAGGTTATCAACACATTATATAAATATGTTAAGCTCCTTCCAACCTTACTTGAATCCACAACAAGGTTTAATACAACATGATTTAGTCTCCAAATAGGGTTGTCACTGTATTTTGTGACATAGTAGGGGTTATAACAGGGTGTTGATAATATTTTAAAATACAATAGTATTTGTAATATATTATTGGATTTATCACATATAAATATTCATCTCCAAAACCTTGTTAATTATCAACTAGATTCAAACAAGTTTCAAATACAATATTCTCAATCTACAAGTTTTTGTATTCTAGATAATGTTATCAATGAATAGGGTTCATCGCAAGAAAGGAAACTAATTAAAAAAAATTTCAGCCATGAATTGATTCAAGTTAACTCTTAAGAGACCAATAGAACCTAAATTTCAACCATTAACAACACTTGGTACCGAAAATGATCATAAGTTTTTTCAACTGCATGAATAGGACTAAAAATCCCTTACCTTGTTTTAGACTAGTTATCATTACAAAGTATCCTTTCCACTTAAATTTGGGGTTACCTATCTCAAAAAATAAAATATAATTGCTCCTTGAACATTTTAAATAATCTAAAAACAACTAACTTACCATATTGAATGGTTCAAACAAATATAATTGTTTAAACTCAGTCATGCCATGTTAAGAAACTCAAAATTTTCAACAACATAATATTCTTATTCATCGGCTTTCATTGTTTTCAAATCCATCACTTATCATCCTCAGATGGAAGGAGAGGTTATCAACTCAAAATATTAACTTCAAACTAAAAAAATATCATATAAATAAAAACTCTCAGAACAACAAGATTTGCAAACCTCTTAGACCTACATGGGGTGGTGGATTGCCACCTTACATTAACATGAAAAATGCATTTTTTTTCACTCTAAGACCAATATGATACCATAAAATGTCTATTAAAATTTTTACAAACAATTACACATATTACATATTCTCTTAGGTCCACTAAAACACTATGAAAATTTGAATTTCCCTTTTTGGAGGGAAAACCAACTTGAACACAAATTCAAATTTGCACCAACATTATAGACCACTTGAGTATTCCAAGATGAGCATAAATCAGTTGGGTTAAAATAATATTACTCTTCATATTACATGTATTATGGTCTTACTCATACTTATGTTAATTGAGATTCTCCTACACATGTTTTGATTATTTCTAACCCTTCATGCTGTGTCACAAACTTTGGTGAGAACTAGATTAGATTTAACTGTTATTATTTTAGGTGAAATATTAAAACTTAGGACCCCCTTAGGATTATTATGTGATTGTGTTAGATTGGAGGCTTTGGAACCATCCCTAGAATTGTGTATTGTTGTAAGATATCCCCTAATTAGGGCTAGTGGATCCCCATATTGGCCATGTTCTTGCTTAAAAAATGTGTCCCCAATTAGAAGTGTATTGTATGATCTATCTTATTCAAGATAGGATTGATTTATAGACATGATACATTTTCAATTTCATACATTCTGGTGAACTTGATGTGAATCTAACCCTTACAGGTTTTTCTTCACTTATTTCATCATTTTATTTTTCATATTATTATGATGTTGGGTCAACTATATCAACATAGTGAAAACTTTTCTACGTAGGTTTAACACATAGTCACATCAAACTGATTCTATTATGTTTGTATAGGTTTTCCATAATTCTAGTTTAAACTACTAGGTTGACCCAATCAACCCTGTACATTTTTAGGCATCATTTTCAGCATACTAGGTCAACCCAATCAACCCTATACTTTTTTAGGTTGTCAACAATAGGTTTATGCAAAGCTTGGTTGGCCCAATTGACACAATTAGCTAAGTTTGAAAGTACAAATCAAGGTTATTCAATAATAATCTTATCTTTCTCTACATATTCCAACCTACCAAGGTTCCTTTCTATCTTTCTCTATCATTTCTAGACTTTATTATAGTTATGTTTTTCATAATTTGTAGTGTTTAAAACTACCCCTATATAGTCAACTAGGTCGACCCTGTCAATGTAATTTTATATTTTATGTGAAATCTAGAAATTTAGGTTGACTTTCTTGATGTAGTTCACTTTCACACTCTTTTTTCCATAGTATAGAGGTGACACTATCAACCCTATTCTATATTCTCTCCATACACTGTTAACTAAATTTACACTGTAATATGTTTCAAAGTTGGAATTAACCCTTATACGATAGTAATTAGCTCACACTTTAAATTTTTGTTACTTGTATGCATAGAATATATCACATAGTCTAATTAGGTGGTTTTTAATATACCATTTAGTCTCACTATTTTCTCTATTATGCACACACTACCGGATCACAAAATCTTAAAAAGCATTTTAGCAATTGTCTACCCAAGACCTACATATTTTGATTTCATTACCAAGGGGGAAGCTAAATTGGTTTTATAGCCAAGTATAAACACATGGTTAATGGTATATTTTTTATAAACACCCAACACCCTTATTATTGTAGTGTGTGAAGTGAGGGGGTAGGCCCTAATACTAATCCTGTACCATTGTCAATACATATCCCTTTTAGCCTAAACATCCTGAAACCATCCTTAGATTGCTTTCTATCTCCTTGATTATAACCAACTTCCTATCACATTTAAAACTATACTTTATTAATCCAAAAAAATTCAAGTACACCACTTAGTTATCTTTTACATTCTGAGTTGATTGCTTACTCTTTACTCAATTGTATGTTGTATTTCAAAAACTTGAACTATCCAGCATTGGAGAAAGGTTTTGTGTTGTGTGCCTCAAATGGATCAGCCTTATTTATCTCATTGATTTTGTGTTTCCTTTTATTTATTACTTTCAAAATTACTTGAAAATTTTTCTTATCTCAATTCATATTCATTTCTATCAACACAGTCTCTTATAGACTATCTATTTTTCCATGCCTACTATGCCAGGTCAACCCAATTGACCCTATACACTTTTTTAGCCTCTATCTACTAATAAACAATTTTTATTCTTTCTATTGTTTGACCCAGTTGACTTTGTATAATTTTTTTCCTTCCTATTTCACTTTCTTAGCATTGTATTCATTTCTCTTAAGTCATCTTGAAGTCTCCTATTATAATATTCTTGGATATCTTGAATCTATTTAGATACTATATGGGATGTTCATTTATTCCTCTCTTTTCCTCCTAAGAGCACTATTACTCTTGGGGCACCTCTTCCCCTCCTTCATCCATGAATTGTAACATGGTACAAATAACACCTCAAGATGAATTTGATGGGTCTAATCCTTTATATACTTACCAAGATGATTCTCATCTTCAAAACCTTTAAAGTAATGTAGGAGAAATTAACACAAGTTTAATTAATAATCCCACTAATAATCCATATTCTAATAACCCTCTCCCTAATACCAATTTTGGGATTACTCCTATAAACACCAACCAACCACCTAATACAATTAAACTTCTTTCCTAAGTTATACAACAAATGAACATAATGCAAAACTCTAACACCAATCAAATGATGCAACTTTAACATCATTTGATTAATATGGATAATCAACCTTTGGATATCCATCCTCAATCCAATCCTAATTACATTCCTCCACCTCTTAGATTTGTCTCATGCAATGTTATTCCTTAATCCATAATGAATAACCAAATTCCTCAAACTATTCAAAATTAGCCTTTATCTCCTTTCATTGTGTCTATTGATATTGGTAACATATCTCCAACTATCAAGTGTGATGGGACTAAAGACCCAACCTCATTTCTCAAAGCCGTTGGCAACCTTTCAAAGAGTGGATCCAAACTAATACCTTCCCCACTACTAAACTCTTATTCAAAACCTTCACTAGTGATGTATTATAATGGTAAAACCAATTACCCCAACATTCTATTTGGCAACTTAAAGATTTGGTCAATATTTTAGTTAAATATTTTCAACACAATAATCTTCCCAAAAATTATCTTAGCCACTTCATCAATGCTAAACAATCTCCCAGTGAATCAACTCATGACTTTATCAAAATATGGAAATCATTGGACCATAAATCCAACCATAACATGAATTTATAGCTTGGTCAAACTCTTTATCACCACTTTAACTCCTCTTCAATATAATGTTTGAAACTTTGCTCTTCAAACACTTAATGAAGCTCATGACCAAGCTAAACATCAAGACTTTCTCATGAAGCAATTCTAACCTAATCCTAAACTTCTAAAAGGATATTTTAAAACATCTACCAATGTTATCACTAGTAATACTCTACAAACCAAACTAGGATTTGCCAAAGCTGAAATCCCTTCATCTTCTCACACACAACTTTCTATGTAGCAAATGAAATAAATCTTAACACCCTTTATACCTTTTAGTTTTCTTAAAAATCCTCCTAAGTGTTATGACCCTAATCAATTTTGTTGGTTCCATACAGACATTGGTCATTCCCATGATCTTGTAGAGGGCTCACTAAATTTACTATCTCTTAAATTTTTGGTGATTCATTTAATCATGAAGCCATGATCAACCTCTATCATCAAGAGTATACTACTACTTCTCAAAAATGACATGTTTTTAAAGGTTCTACCTCAAGTAATAAAAAATATTTTTATAAACCAATAAACAACACAATACCAAGGATGTTTATGCTATTAATGCCAATTATGACCAATATTATAATAAATTTCTTAATGTTAACACTACTAAGGTCATTTATTGTCATAAGCTAGTTCACAAAGATACCTTTACCAAACCTAAAAATCCATCCTTAGAATAAAAACTTCTCAAGGACACTACAACTACTAATCTAGCTTTAGATGCCCATAAGGAGCCACTTCCACCTTCTGAACCTCCAACCATGTCTATTACTTCAAAAGCTGATTTACCTCCTAAACCTCATGCTAGTTCTTCTAAATCTCATTGGAAGTTTTTTAAACAACTCAACTATATGCCTTGTAATATTCCACTTATGGAGTTGGTTCGTACTTCACCATATCATTGCATGTTCCGTATGCAACAATTCCAAGAAATTAAAGATCCATCCTCTATAGATGAATAACCATCTTTTATTGAATCTCAACCTACTAATGAGAATAGAATTGAAAATATGTGTCCTTTTTCCAAGCCTTATATTGAATTTATTAAAGAGGACATAATCAATGATGAAATTATTTTTTGTTCTAATGATCCATCACTTTTTATTAAAATAGCCATTAATACTACCCTCATTCATAAATTTATAGTTGATGAACGCTATGGTATTAATGTGACATCCTTTTAGCTTATTCAAAAACTTGGTTATAACATGAATCATCTCAATAAAACCTATCTTATCTACCATGGATTTGATAAAACTAATCAAAATCCACTTTATTGCATTTGTCTTCTATTAACCATTAGACTTAAGACTATTTGAACTAAGCTTATGGTCATTGATTTAAATTTATATTATAATATCCACATTTGTCTCCCTTGGACTCATATAATGAGGGCCATTTCTTCTTATAGTAGCCAATGTATTAAATTATTACATAATGGGAAATGATACAAGCATAAAGCTGATCCCAACCCATGGAGTATTCAACTTCCTAATCCCAAATCTCAATATCATATTCCTACCATTCCTAAGATCAATAGTTCTCCTTTGCCTAAGTTCATCCACATAAATCCTAATTTACAAGTCACTCTTGTATATTTTAATGATAATTAACGTAATAACTTGTAACATTCTTGCAATACTACTACTCTACCTCCATACATTTCATAGTAGTTTCCTCCTTCTTTATTACCTAGAGACTATACTATTCCTCTTATTAAGGAGATTACTTACTTTCCCCCTCCATGAAATTCTAAAAAATATACTTTACCTAAATATGACTTCACATTCAATGGTTTTGGAGTGGCCAAATTATTTCAAGATCCTCTCATCATGTCTCCTCATATATTCAGTAATATGGGGATTTCACCTTTTAAAACTCCCCCTGATTCTTAAGCATATATAATTTATCCAACATATGATGATAATTACATAATGGCCCAAAATAAATTTCAATATTTTGATGTCTAACATTATCATAAAAACTTATCTCAAATCGATGTATTAAACTAGGATGTCCATACTATTTCCACATATCATGACTTTGAATCTCCTGCCAATTCTCCACTTATTGATACCCATAGGGCGGTAGAGAAAATTATACCTTCCAAATGTTTTTAAATTATTTCATCTCCTTTACCACATTTGGATCCAATAATTACCTCTAATCAATTTCTTATCACCGAACCCACCAACACTCCAATCTTTTTCGATCCATGAACCTCTCCTACTCCTGAGATTACACTCAATGTCAAGGCAATCAATGTTTATCAATTATATTTTTAGTATGAGATCCATGGTAATAAAATTCTATATCTTTATGCATATTTTTAGTATTATGGTCCTCTTCCCACCTTTCCTAGTGATGAAGCTATTATTGAAATACTTCATGCCTGAGAAACTTAACTTCCTCGGTAACATCATAAAATTGGGAATTTTAAAACTAAAACCCATTATTTCAATAAATTTATTTTAATAATTGATCCTAAAAATAATCAAATATCTTTTTTAATTAATTCACCATACTATTTCCAAGATGTAAATGCTATACTTATTGAAGAAACCACTCGCATTGAGTATGGTACTCCATCTTATCCTTGACCAATTGTAGTATCTCATAAACTCTCACCTACCAAGAATAATAATTTTATATTATTATTTGATAATTATGATGAGGATTTTACCTTTTCCTACAAGGAAATTACTATCATTTACCTTATCATTTTTGTGCATAACATTATTACTTATCCCAATGCCAAACTTGTGCATCAAAAGCAATAGATATTTCCATTTGAGGTTTCCACCTTATGTCACAAGGAAATCATCAAATTAATCGATGATAAATTTATAAAACTATTAAATAATTATAATTTATGTCATGGTGATGTCACGAATATGTCTATGTGAGTGGATAAAGTGCCTTGATAGCCAAAGTGACAATCACAAAGTGTGTAATGTTCTTGTCTAAGTATGCTTAAAGCTGGCTTGGTTAATCTTCTATTTTGGCATGATTACAGATGTTATGGATGAGAATTAAGTATTTATCAAGTGAAATAGGTCCAATAATAATTTTTATATTTTTTTATTACTTATTTATATGAGTGGAATTCATCTGCTAGTCCATAGTTCCATCTAGAAATTTTTGGGTCTAATGGCAAAAAATGTGAATAGGCATCTTGTTGACATCATTATTGCCACATGTGAGTGAGTCAAGGGGATTTGGTAATATGTTTATGATAAAATTAGTCATTATTTTATATGTGTTAAGTCTTAATTCATGTGATGAAGTGAAGACAAAGATAAGTGGTTACAAAGTTGGGCTCTCAAGGATTTTTAAAAATGTTTTCTATGTTCAAATAGAGTTGAGTAAGCATGTTGATGTTTTCATCATTCACATGCATAGAAATTTCAAGAGGAAATGGTCACATGGGTTTTTTAAGTATTATGAATAGTTATTATGCACTAAATATTATGTCATGTGACTAAGTGAAATGAAAGATATGCAAATGGAAAGTTGGTCTCCAAGGTAGTTTGACATTGTTTTCCAATACTTAGCCAAATTTGCATGTGGCAAGAATAACTGAGTAAGTATATTAATGAAGTTATATTTAAAACATGTGGAAGTTTTAGGATAATTTAATCATATGGGTTTGCTTAATTTTTTTAATATTTTATTTATGCTACATTTCAGTTAATGTGATGAAGTACATCAAAAGATATGCACGTGCAAAGTTAGACTTCCAAATAGTTCATGGCATAGTTGGCTCTATGGTAGAAAAATATGAATGATAAGATTAATAGTGTTATATATTAAACATTAAAATTTTTTAGGATTAGTTTTATATATGGTTATATTATCATATGTGAGGAGATCATATGGCCCAAATTTTAGATCATGTATCTAAGCGTAGAAAAAGTTATTGAGGTCCAAAGTTGGCCTTCCAAGTAGATTACAATGGCTCCTATACTTGGTCAATTTTGAAAAATTTAAATTTTAGGACCAAAAGTATATATAAGAAGTGAATGGGAGATCATACAATATTGATTTAACAGTGCGTGTTGAGTAAGATGGTAAGAAGTGCACGATGTTTAATGTTGAGCAACGGTAAAGGATAAGGATCTAACAATGAGATGGTGTTTGTACAGATTGATTGAATGGTGAGAATTATAATATAAATACAAATTTGATCCATAGATATTGATGATGTGAATTTAGTAAATATTTCAATATTTTATGAGATGAGGTCAACTATTTAAAGTTTATCTGTGATTGTTTGAATTTGAATATTTGAATTTTGAAAAGGGAAAAAAAAACTAGTTCTTTGTATTTTATCCATAACTTTTGATCCAAGATGAATTAAAATGTGATATAAAAATAAAATTTGAAGAGGAATCCATGGTCAATATAATGAACTTGGTTATAAGGTCTGAATTTATGTACAGTCAAATATATGAAGCTCATGTTGACTATGTGCTCAACTATCTTTTCTATGTAACCCAAGAAGGATATTTGAGCTCATTCTAATGGTATTTAGATATCTAATGATGAATTATCTATTTTGGAGTCTTGAATACTCCATGAATATGATATGTGTGAATTAATAATGTTTAACCAATTTTATGAATTATGAAAAACATTTATAAGTCAACTATGTATTCATTCATGGTGACTATATGCACAGAATGATGTTTGAGCAAAGTGTGCTTAAGTAGAAGGGTATTATAATGATTGTTGGAACTTAATGAGGACCTATAGATCATGTGAAATGGGTCTGTGAGTTGGAAAGTGTTATTTTTTACTTATTTTGTTTGGATAAGTGTCAAAAATGTCAATGGGTCATCATGGGACCTAGAAAGTGACTTAAGCTTATTTGAAAGAGAGTTGTGCTTAAGTGTGACCCATGTAAGATGCCTTAAGGGTAAAGGCATGTATTTTGGTTGACAAGTAAATTTTTTTGAAATTTTTAAATCATTAATTATATATATATATAAACCAAAAATGATGGTTTTTAGACTTGTGGAAGATTTGAGAGACTTGAGCAAGGCTTGTTGGTGAAGAGGATAGGTAGTGTACCTATTTGATGAGTTGATGAGTAGAAGAGTTTATTTACTATGTGTATGGCCTTTACTATATGGGATGAATATGCACTTTGGATATTCTTGATTATACTTGCATCCAACATTGAATGTATCACATTTTCAATATCACTCTTTCTGGCATGTGGGTACCTATATGGTCTAACATTGGTGATTGACTTATTGATACTAATTTAAAGAAATGATCACATTCATTTATTTTTTTAGTCCTTTTGGCATTGATCTATAAATGATAGAGCATTTTTTGTTAATATTCTATAAATTAGGTTATGTAAACATATTTGCTTATTATTATTCAAAGGATAAAAATTATGTTACAAATTCATTTGTCACACTTTTGATAATATTTTTCTTTTGATGAGAATTAAATAACGATTATAATTCACTAATAATGCTCATAATTCAAATATACTTCCTTCAAAATGAAAATGCATGAAAAATTCGTATAAATTCATATTTATCATGCCTAAGGTTGTGAAGCATTGGAATCCAAAATATTATCCACCCCACCCATGTGAATATAAAATGTAAGGAGAGTCTAGCATATAATTTCACTTGGAAATTTTTATACTATGGCATTGCCTTAAAATTTTGATTGTTTCTCCATATTTACTCATGACCTCAAATTGTAGAGGTGGATAAACTAAAAAATTCAATCGTCCCAATAACTTAATCATGATGAAGTTATGTGTACTCCTAAAGTCAATTAGTAATATCATCTTATTTTTCATGATCAAACCCACAACCTTGATTTTTTTTGGAGTTATAATACCAAAACATTCATGGGAAGAAGTATTTGTTTTGAAATATTTAGATTCCTCCTTAGGATTATCCTCATCCTGACTTGATATTTCATCATCCTCCTCATCTTTGTTGGAATCTTCAATGTATAAAAATTTATTATCAGTATGTCATTTTTTGTATTTTATGTCAAAGTTGAAAGAAAGCACTTTTCTCATTTCTCTTTAATTCACTAAGGAGTCAATCTATTAGGTTGAGGAAATGATTGTGTTAGATGAATGTGATTTATTATATTATTGAAATCCCTCTATTTAACCAAATCTCTTTCCTCTATCATGCATGAAATATTATGTAATTTGATACTGAAATTAAAGCCCACCTAAGAATAGGTAATTTATGTTGTCTTTTGTGATGTCATTGATGCATAAAGACAAGTTATAGAATTACTAAATATGATTTTTTACAATCCCCAATTATTTTAATCTTACTAACTCATTAAAATATGTTTATATAACACTCTTATTGTAGTGCATCTATAGATCATCAATAAAAATTGACCAGGTAATAATAAGGCACAAATTTTTATTTTAAGTTAATAACCATCTATGCCAAATGAACTATAATGGTTCATGATACAGATACTCCATGACCACCTTACATAAACATGGGTTTTGATGTAGATCAAATACATTTTCCATTTGATTGATCTAAGTGACCAGATTCTTATTATAAAAATTATGCACTTCTAATTTTTGTAGCATGTTCCTCAAACTAGTATTTGAGTTTTGATTTTTGTGGTTTAGAGAACTAGAGTGGCTCAGTGGAGAGTTATTGGATGGTGAAATTGTCAAAAAATGAGCCACAAGAACTTCCAATATCCCATTTATGGTGATTAACTATGCATTCATTACATCTATGTCCCCTTGGACTTCATCTATGTCTTATTATCTTCCCATGTTTTGTACATCTACATGAAGTTGGGTAAACAACCCAGAAAACCATTATTTAGATCTTTTGAACTCCATATCCTCCTTACTAGGTGTTTTTCCATAGAATGGATTAGATTTTATATTGCCTCGAGTGTATGGACTAGACATGCATAAACATTAGTGTTTAGGGTTTTAGAATTTAGGGTGGACACTTTTGGGGCCAAAAATAAAGTGTACAAGATGCTGACACCATCATGATCATCTCACTTAGATGAATCCAAGGACATCCAATATGGATAATGGTTCAAAAATAAATTCTAAACTCTTTTGATTTTTAATTAAAAAATGTCAATAAATACTAAATTAACATATAAAATAAATTCTTCACATATCTCAAACTATGTCTTTTATCCTCTCTCACATACGCTAGATCTAGAAAGTGAAAAGTGCACTAAAAAACCTTGCCCAAATCAAAGATTTGATAAAACTTACAATGGAATTACTTAGATATGTAAAGATAGTTAACCATAATGGATACAAAATTAAATACATAAGTATATTAACATCAATATAGCATAAGAATGAGAATAAAATAAGAAAATCCATAATAATAATTGACAAAAAAGTAAAATACTTGATAAATAACATTGAGCCACTTCAAGAAGGAGACCTCCAAAACCATGTAATAAGAACATATTTCATAAAATGATAACCAAGTGATAACCAATACCTCCTATATATTCTCTACTTATACGATGGTTTCTCTATAGGATGACTCTATTAATAATATGTGAACATAGAGAAATGTGACAAGATAAGATAAAAGGTGATGCAAGTCATAGATTAGCTAGGAATATCCCTAGACACTTTATAGATTGAGAGTGTAGAAAATAATTTTACAAACAAATGCACTTGTTTTTACTTATTTTTAAAGTGACCAGGAAAAATAATAATAATGTGCAAGAATTGTTATCTTTTTAATAATGTTCATTTTTTACCTTATGTATTTTGTTTAATTTTTATAATTCAATCATAGTTGAAATGATTTGAAAGAATCTTAATTATGTATTTTTAATAAATCCAATAAACATGTTATTTCTTAGAAGAATGTGTTAACATATAGATTGAAAAAAGAAATCCAAACATTATAAATTGAGAGTGAGTTATATTATGATAGTTATGTTGTTTAAATTTAAAAAGTAAAAGGCAGTTTTTTTGCTTGTAATGGGTGGTTATTTTTATAAACATAAATTTTAAAATGTGAAAGTTAAAAATACTATCTAGTGTTAAACTATAGTGTGCATGTCTGAAATAGTAAATAAAAAATGAAATTTTTCCTTTTTATGTTATGTGAAACATGTTTTGATTAGATGGTTATATGATAAACTTCCATCTTGGAATGATAGTGAATATAGATGATATGTTTTAAGTTATAAATTTTTTAGTGATTTCATCGAGGTGTCCCTATGAATTTATGAAGTGTCTTGATAGTCTAAGTGTCAATGACAAAATGTATAGTGTGTTTGGCCTAGTATGCTTGAAGTAGGCTTGGTTGATATTTAGTTTTGGCATGAATAGGGATGAGTTTGAAGTATTGAGCATATGTGATGGGTTATATAATATCTAAATTATGATTTGAGATCTTGTGGAAGTGCATGTTATTCATCTATTTCTTCATTATGTTCATTTTGGCATAGTTCGTTCTATGACAGAAAAAACTAAGTAGGTAGTTTTTTGACATCACCATTACCACGTATGGATGAGTCAAGGGGATTTGGTCATATGGGTATGATAAAATTAGTTCAAAATTACTATGTTTCAAATTTCAAGTCATGATGTTGAGTGTAGATAAAGATATATAGGTGCAAATTTAGTCTCTCAGACATAAGTTCACTAAGTTCCTATACTTAGCTAGATCATCACTACATGACATGCAGATATGAATGAACCAAAAAGTTTGTGAATTTAATTAAGGTAATTATAAATACAAATGAGGTTTCATGGTGATTTTTTATATATTTATAATAATGTATCCTAATGATTTGGAATCCTGAAGTGTTTTCTAGCTTGAGATATAAATCTTAAAAGTTGCATTTGTAGACTATGATGGGCTAGAGACCGTCAAGATAATCTACACTGAAGTCTAAGGTCATCTAGTCAGTAGACCTATTAGTGAAAGTTAACTAGTGATATTGATCTAATATTTCATGAAAAAATTAATATGTTAAAAAATGAACATGCTAATGACATGTGTCACATTCACAGATCTTGGATAGAAGATCAATGATGATTGGGTGTTCATAATATCAGAAGATCAATAGTGAAAGTAAAGTCAATAGGTTGAAATGCATATAAGAAACATGGGGATTCCAAGTGGACCAATTTTAGAATTTTTTTTATCAAGATCTAATGGAAATAACTAAAAGATAATACCTAATTAATCCATAGAGATTAACGATATGCATTTGGTCAATATTGCAAGGGTGCATAAGACGAGGTCAACATGTTCAAGGTTTAATGTTTAGACAACGAAAAATTGTGAGTTAAATTTTGAACTAATTAAAAAGAAGATAAATGTTGTGATTTGACTGAGCTGAGTGAAGAGCATGATATGTCTTCTAAGTGACTGAGGTTTAATTGTGACTGTTTGGATTTAAATAGTTGAATTTAATAAAGGAAATACCAATGTTTGGTTTTTGAGCCATAAATTTCAATCTATGCAAAATTTGATGTTATAGTAAAATGTGAAGTTGTAGAATACTTTAAGTTGCATTTAAAAATATTCATTTTAAGGTCTAAATGTTTGTATAGTCAAAATTATTAAGCTCCAAAGTTGACTGTGTATTCATTCTTGCTCTGCAAGTAACCCAAGAAGGGTAATAGATTTATTATTGATGGTATTTCAATTTTTCTAGATGGTATAAATGATTTAGAGTGTTATATAATCCATGAGGAATATTAATGTGGATTATGAAGGTTTAATAAATCATATTCAATATGATCAATGGCTTAGAAGCTAACTGTATGTTTGTTCATGGTGTTTATGTACACAGAATGTTATTTGAGCAAATTGACCTTTAGCATAAGGGTGTTGTGATGGTTGTTATCACTTAAAGAGGACCTATATATTGTGTATAATAGGTCCATGTATTTTAAATTGTTATTATGTTCTTATTTTTCTTGAAAAAGTGTAAAAAAGTTGAATGGGTCTTCATAGGACCTAAAAGGTGACTTAGGCCTATTTAAAAGAGGGTTGTGCTTAAAGGTGACCCATGTTAGATGAATTAACGGTGAAGTCATGTGTTTTGGTAGACAAAGAAGGTTTTGATCATAATAATCATGAATACTCTATAAAAGGTGAAACCAAATGTGATGGTTTCCATGGCTTTTTGAATAGACTTGAGAGACTTGTGAGAAGAGGTGTATGTGAGAGTTGTGGAAAAAAGGAAAGGGAATGTTCCCAATTGATGGGTTTTAGAGTAAAGTAGGTTTATGACTATGGGTATGACATGCAAGTCATATTTTTGATGTCAAAGATAGTAATCTTACAGGTTTAAAGATTGAGGATGAGTGAAAAGGTCTAGAGTGATCCAAAAGGATGTTTTAGATGTCTTAAGTGTGAGCAAAGGATAGATGATGTCTATGTAAGGTTGGTGGTTGATTTGAGAGGTAGATCAAAGTGTGGAATATGTGTATGACCATTTTTTCATGTTTTTAAAGTTGTGATAGAGTTTTTGTTGAGAAGATTAGAGTGATCTAAAAGTTGGTTTTGGATGTTTGTGGTTATGTGAAGAAGTGAAGGGTGATAAATATAAATACTATCTCCATTATATTGGTAGGAAATCAGTGATGAAGAGATGCTCATTTAAATTTTTTTGGAAGGGTGCTCAACATCTAGGTCAAAAGGACTTGACCAATAGGTGGTTAAAAAGAATTGATCATTTTAGGGGTAAGTGCTCCTTGTAAAATAGGTGTTTTACTAAAGCTAGTTAGAAGGAATTGACCATCCTAGGGGTAGGTGCTCCTTATGAAACATGTGTTTCAATAAATTTTAGTTAGAAGGACATAACCAATCTCATGTTTGTGATCATCTTATAGGATAATTAGTCTATGTGTTTATATTCTTGAGAGTGGGTTTTATTCCCCAAGAGGGTTTTCCACATAGGTCTTGTATTGTGTGTATGATATTACATTATCTTCATTATTCATTGATATAAACATCTTGTATACTTGATGAATGTGTGTATTGAATGATTAAGTATTTCAAGGGTTTATAAATTGAATTGGATTGTTTGAAATCACTGATTCACCCCCCTCTAAGTGATTGTAACTCTAATAGTTGATATTAGAGTGGATCCTTTGCTAAAGGCTTGAGAACTTGAAGGAGATCCAAGGTACAATATGGGTAACCATCAAATGTAAGAAGGTTTTTCCACTAAAAAAGAACCAATGTTCAATGGATCCAATTATGATTTTTAGAGTATAAGGATGAGGACCTACATCATGTCACTAGGGTTTGACACTTGGAAATCTATTGCAGATGGTTATTATGCACCTATTATTCCTCCATCTAGTGATACATATAAGAAGTTATTTGAGAACAATTATAAGGCAATTAATGCTATCAATTATGGTCTTTCAAATATTTAATACACCAAGGTAATCCATTGCATATCTACCAAGGAAATTTGGGATAAATTGAATATTATTTATGAAGGATATTCAAAGGTTAAGTTGGCAACGTTATAGACTCACCAAAGACAATTTGAGAGTCTTAAGATGAAGGAAGAAGATTATGTGGCAACCTTTCTATAGAGAATTGATGAGATTATGAACATCATCAAAGGTCTTGGAGAAAATCTTGAAGATGATACTATAGTTCAAAAGGTATTAAATTATCTCTCTCTCAAGTTTGATTCTAATGTATCTATTTTATAATAAATTCATGATTTTACTAGATTGAAGGTGGATAAATTGCATGGAATTCTTAATACCTATGAGATGAGAGTCAATGGTGATAAACTACCAAAGAAGGAAGAAACATTCAAGACATAAATTAATCCAAAGAATAAGTTACAAGGAAATAAACTCAAGGATGATGACATATCTGATATTGATGAAGTTTAACTAATTACTTTATTTATAAATAAATTGAAAATTAGGGTCAACAAAGTATAAGGGTAAACTACCCTTAAAATGATTCAATTATGGAGAGGTAGGACATTTTGTTAATAATTTCCCTCATAATCATAAGAATAATGATGATGAAGAGCATGGTGATGGCCAAGATAAAGATAAAAAAGAATATAAGTATGATAAGAGGAAGAAAGGATTCAAAGAGTATGATAACAAGAACAATTACTTCAAGGACAAGAAGTGTCTCTACACTAAAGAATATTATAGCTCACTAGATGAGAGTGAAGATAGTGACTCAGAGTATGATCATGAAGATGATGGTCCTATTGAAGATAAATCCCTCTTCATGACTGAGGAAGGAAGTTTCTCATATCAAAAAGATTCTACTTGGAATGATTCAGATGATGATAAAGATGAGGTGAACCGTGAGACTGAATTGATGAATTCTCTTGAAGAACTAAAGATTGAGAATAAGATTAACAAGAAGATGAAGTCTTGGATCAAGGACTATGAAGAGAAATTTAGTGTGTTTGAGGCAAGATTGAATGAATACACCAAGGAGTATGAAGATATAGTTAAGCATCTCAATTGTCAATTAGAAACCCTATTTACAAGCCTGAAAGCTAAAGAATATGAATATTCATGATATGCAATTGAAAATGAGTAATTAAAATTTGATTTATAAAAGACATCTAGTAAGATGAAGTCATTTATGAGATTTAAAAAAATCTCAAGTGATCTAGATAATATTTTGAGTGATCAAAATCATGCAAGTGTTAAAACTAGTGTTGGATATAAAGAAGAACCAAAATATGCAACTCAAGACAAGATGAATACTAATGTAAATCAGACCTTGAAGGTCAATAATAATTCAAGGAATGAAGATGTTAGTAGAGTGAAGACAAATTATATTAGAAAAACAAATGCTATGAGGTATGCAAGTTTCAATGGTTATTGTTACACCTATAATAAATCTGGGTATAAAGCTATAGAATGCAAGAGACCTATTAGAAATGAGTTTGCATGGAACTATGATGGTGAGTCTCCAAAAGGAGTAATTGGTTTCAATTATCAAAATAATGGACATATTTCAATATTTTTTTCTAATCAAGAAAGGAAAGATAAGCTTCTTATAAAATTTATAGTGTGCTTCAACTATCAACAGAGAGGTCACATTTCTATATTCTGCAAGTAAAGGCCTACAAGATAGAATATGTTTAATCAGGATCCTAGAGTGCAAGAAAGAAGGAAAGTTACCTCATAAAAACCAAAGGTGGTAAGTGTGAGTCATGATGAGTCTATAGGTCTAAGTAATATGTTTTATATGGTGGAGAATGTTATAAAAGTTGGAGAGTGCCAAGAGCTCTCATTGTCTATTCATGTTTTGGATGAAGAAACCAAGATCAAGGAGAAGACCAAGGTGATGGTTGAGGATAGTTTTGATGTGTGTGTGAATTCAAATGAACATCCTATTTTTACTAAGAAAGTTTCATGAAAAGAACATCAGTTGTCAATACCTGATGATGAGGTTCTGAATTGCAAGAAAGATTCTTCAACTGAAAATATATGTCATGAATCTATGTTATCCCCATGTGTTGTCAATATAGTCTTAGAAGAGAAGGAGAATTTTAAAATGGGTGAGAAAGTTTTTTTTATTAATATTAATAAGAAGAAGAAGAATAAATATCAGTATCAGATGACCAAGGATGTGAAGGAATATGAGGAGGTGTTGGCAAATCCTAGTTTCACATTATTCTAATGAACCATGTGAAGTAGGGTGTCTTTGCCTATGATTCTTAATAGAATCCTCTTAGTGCAGAAGAAATTATTGCTATGGTGTTCTTCATAAGGTCTTAGGAGGTAAGAGATGAGTGTTTATAGTTGGAGTTGGTGTGTCAATATGGGATAAGTTCTTTGATGAGGTTAGAGTGATGCCATAAGGTGTTTTTGCTATGTATGTAATGTCTGTAGGATAAAAATGGGTGTTTTTAGGTGGAATGATGAGATTAATGTAATTTTAAGAATATTTTAGTGTGAAAAATGGTATTTACACTTATTTTTGATGTGTTCTACATGGTTTTATGTCTTGGTGATCCTGTTTGTGCCTTTTGGAGGTTTTTGTGTGCTCTTGGGTTTATCTTTCTTATTGAAAATCAAAGCCATGTATAGGAATTTAAGGTTTCCAAATGTGTGAAGGATAAAATATTGGTCCAAAAGTGTGTGATGGTTGTCTCCAAGTGTGTAAGAAGTTTTAGAGGTAGGTGTTGACCATAAAGAGGTTTGTTGACCTTGTTTGTTTTAATATTCTAGAGTTTTGGGCTATGTTATAAAATGGTTTACCTTATGAGTTGATATATGTGACTTATTAATAGGTTCAATGGGATAAATGAGTTTTAAAATAAAGATTTATAGAGATTTTAAGGTTTTTATTTTTTAATTTATTCAAGCTTTTGTCAAAATGGAGGCTTAATTTGCTAGTAAATTTGTGAATGAAGTATGATGCAGAGGAAAAGATAGGTGATGAAAATTTGGTGTGATTAAGGGGGAATATGAGAGTTATATATATATATATATATATGAAGTTTTAGGTCTTTAAAATATATATATTGAAATTTGTGGGCTCTACAAGTTCCAGGTAGGGCTAAGAGGAGTCTACATACACCTAGTGTGAAGATTTGATGTTTTTGCTCAGTTTTTCTAAAATAACAAGGCATGAGTGTTTCAAGGTGAGTTACTAGGTTAGTTTATATCATGTTTCCTATTTGGTGATTGGAATGAAGTTATATTGGTGGTCTTTGAGGTGACTTGATAAAGGGGAAGTCCCTCTCAGATGTTTCTTGGTGAGTTCCATCAAATTTTAGTACTTTTGTGTGTTCTTTCTTCATTAGTTGCAGTGCTTACTTGAAGAGAGTGTTGGAATGTAGAAAGAAAATTTTTTCAAGGTAAGAAGAGGTAGGATGAAGGTAAGGGGGGATTTTGTATCATATTTATAAAGGTGGTCCTATCCTGTTGATGGTATTTTTAGGTTGTCAGGATTAGTTTGTGCCCACTTTATCATTATGTCAAAGGGGGAGAAGGTTATTATTATGAGATTGCTTGAAGAGAGAGAAGGAAAGTTATTTTTATGATGGGTGTTGAAATCAATGACAAAGGGGGAGATTATTGGAGAGTTGTTAGTGATGTCATAGAGTTGTCTATGTGAGTGTATGAAGTGTCTAGATAGTCTAAGTGTCAAGGATAAAGTGTGAAGTGTATGTATTGATCATGTGTGAGGGGTCATATCATAGGTCAATGATGATTGGAAAACTTGTGAAAATGCATGGTATTCATCTAGTTCTTCATTATTTTAATTTTATCTTAAATAGACTCTAGGGCTTACTCCATTTATGATGGTTTAAACTAACATATTGTGAATTATGTTCATATTCACATCACCACTCATGACCCCTTATAAGTAAGCACCAACATATTCATAATTAGTTTTAACCATCACCCCTTGACCTTCTAGAGAGTATATAGGGCATGAGGGGTAGATCTAGATAAGGGGCCATCAACAACTTGAGCAATGGCTAAAACTATATGTATGGTAGGGGAGATCCACTTATGTCTATAGGGAATTCCCCACTACATTAGATAATATTGTGAGATCAGTTATGGTTTAAGGTTAACATTGGGTTCCTTGATTGGTTAGGTTAGTGTTATCCATATGGTATCATTTCTATCAATATAGAGTGATTTTTCCAATGGATTTTTTGGGTGACAGTTTCAATGAAGAATATATGGCATTGGTAAAAGCATGATTTTTTTACTTTTTTTGTAATGGGTTATAAATCATAATTTAATAAGTAATAAAAAGGTGACATTGAAATTTGATAAAATGTAATATTAGATAAATAAAAATGTCAAAATAAGTATAAAAAATGAAGACACATTAAAAATTTGTTAATGGAAAAGTGTTTCTTGCAAGTCCATTGTATAAAATAATATAATACAATTATGTATAAGGTTCTCAAATGATAATTACATGAAATTAATATTTTAAATGATATAGAAAATAAAAAAATAAAAGAAACATGCTTTGCATCTTTAAGTATGTAATAAATGAAAACTAATAATGAGAATTTAGTCAAGTCAAAAAAGTAAAAAAAAAAAATAGATTTGAATTCGAAACAGATAATTGATTCAAGTTAAATTGGTTTAAAATAATTTGGATTTGAATGTGATAGTTGAAAGAAAGCTTTAAAATAAGTATGCAATGGAAATATGATGAGAAAATAAAAACACTTAAACACTACAAGAAATATGACTTTTTATCCACAATTGTTTTCACAGAAAAGATATATAATGAAATATTTATGGAATATCTAAAATATATTTTCATTTTCATAAAATCTATTTGAAGTTATACGATCTCTAAAATATCAAATCGTAAAATATAAGTTACTCATATAACATAAAATTTATTGTTTAAAGTTTACAAAATCTCTTATTATTTTCAACATTTATGATGGTTGAAATTAAAATATTGTGAATTATGTATACACTATAAAACTAATCATGGTTAATCCACATGATATCACATTTTCTTTTCATAATTTAAAATGGTTGAAATTGAAATTGTAAGTTATTTACTCTAACCAAACTTAAGTTTTAAGTAAAACAAACATAGTAATGAATTTTATGTAATCTATACCTACATTTATATTATAATAAACTACATCTCTTTTATCATTTTTTTTCATAATTCATTTTCCTAAATACTTAGTTGTTACAAATCACATGTTTTATAATGTTCTATAAATATATTTTTTATATTAGGTAAAAGTGAGTATTTTTAAATGGTCCTCAAACTTTAAGCAATGGAGAAGAAAACTATAGTAATAAAAGGTCTAATAAAGCACATATACTAATGGTACATTAGGAATAGTCAGTGAAAAGGTAGCAAGCTCACTGATCTTCTATCTCAAACCCTAGTGATGATTATTTTTCTTCCACACCATATCCTTTTTAGGAGTGAAGAGTCATGATAAATAGTAGAGAGATAATTATTTTTTCATTTTTCTTTCTTGCACACTATAGTCCAATCCCATGATTCTTGGTAGAGAGGGACATAGAGTTTGATAATTTTGATTGGATAGAAACTATCACTTAAAATAGGAGTTAATATACCTTTACCTAGCTTAGATTTTGATTCCTTCAAGGCTATTTCAACCTCATTTTTCATCACTTTAGTATTTATATTCATGAGATCTATAGAAATAGATATTGACTTATGAGTCTTGGGGACCTTTTGAAGATGAGTTCGATGCTTCACTCTTAGAAGTTTTAGAGGCATAGTTAGTGCTTCATTTCACTATAAGATGATATGAAAGGGTTTCATTCTACCAATATGTCTCCAATATTCATTTGGATATATGACATGTCAAAGACAAATATCCAATTTCTAAACATATGTAACATTGAAAAAACATACCCTCATAATCAAATGTCTAAGTCCATAAATGCTTATATTGAAATATTATTCACTAAAATTTGAGCTATATAAAAATTGACTATGTACAATCCATATTTTAAAAAATTAATCAATATTATAATTTTATATTAAGAGATTTAATTATGCACACTAAATAGATGATTTCTACAAAACTGAATGTAGATATTCCACATGTTCATAAAAGTCAACTTAAACATATGGAATATCCATATTCTTAAACTTTAGTTTGGAAACTTTAAAAAAAAAATTTAACATTTTGAAACAAACTTTTGAAACTAGAATAATTAAACTAAATACACCATGTTATATTCAAGTGCATGATATAAACTATTAAAATTAATGTGATCAATAAAATTCATTGTAAAAACCTACATTTTTTCTCATGTTCTGAAAAGAAATTAGACTTTTGAAAGTTGCATAACTTTCAAATTGAAAACACACTTTATAGTTGTGTATGATATAAACTATTAAAATTAATATGGATGATAAATAATTAGGAAAATATAAATGAATCAAGAATAAAAACAAGGGTATTATAGTGGACAATATAATTTGCATGAAGTTAAATAAATATTAGAGATAATATTGATGTGTTATTTTCAAAATATAGTGATCAAAATAAAAATCGGTTGAGTTTATGATATTGAGAATTTGTTTGATTTTGAAGAGGAGTGGGAAGAGGAAAAGTTAGGATTAGGGATCCATAGTGATGGAGACATCCTCCAGGTTAAAATGGTAATGATAGAACTAGAAATCTCACCTAAAGAGCTTGGGTATGGTGGATCGGTCAAGAGAAAGATGGAAACTGATGCAAACAAGTAAATAAAAGAAAGGATTATATTTTATAAAGAGATATTAGATGAGATAAAGTCACCAAAAAAAAATTTACCATAGGAGGCAAATATGTTATTGGTGGAGGACACACAACCCCTTACCAAATATGTATGCAAGTAGAGGAGCCAATCAAGGTTAGGGGGTTCACCCAGATTTGGGCTAAATACTAACCTACATATGAACTAATTGACTTATCACTAGCATTTTTCAATTGACCTAATGATGATAGAGACCACACTAGAGTAGAGGATGTCTTTTATAGTAGTTGTTTCAATAAAGGTAAATAAACCATTAATTCCTTCTATAAAATTCAAATCAATTTATTTTAAGGAAGAAATTAATGATAATATGCTAGTGGCAAAAGATTATTTTCCAAAAGGGGTATTATTTATATATTTAACCAATTCGAGCCAAGTCTTCTATCTCTTCATAGTTAAATTTTAGAGGTTTGGAGACCTGTTTTGAAAGGAGATTTAGAGATGTACCCCTATGCTAGGGTTTTCTTCATAACTATTTTTAACTTGACATAAGATATGAGTAGGATTTTACAATGATAGATGTGGTCTATGGATCAACATTTTATTTTAATGAATCCATGGTTTGTATATTTTAATCTAGTGACTAAAACATTTAACTCTTCGCATGTATGGTTCTAATTCCCTCACCTTCATATTTAGTTTTGGTCCAAACCTTGATTGGATAATATAGGGGAAGCTTTAGGTGAAATGTTGACTATTGATGAATCCACAAATATATATCTGCATACTTCTTATGCAATAATTCTTGAGAAGCTATATGTGACCACTAAACTCACTAAAAAAATATAACTAAAAGTTAAGGATCATTCTTGGTCTAAAATCCTTGATTATGAAGGATTATCCTTTAGATGTAGATGTTATTTTGTCATAAGGAATTTAGTAGACTCCTATCAAGTTGTTCAAAAAATAAATAGGGGATTTCATGGTGAAAAAATAAAGATCCTGATATCTTGATAATGTAAGTTGTTGATCTTGAACAACATGAAAATGAAAATATTTTAGTGAAGGAATTCTGACAGATCTAAAAGCTAAAATCAACTCAACATAAGAGGAAATTTTAGGATAGATGATGGAGAATATCACTTATTTATAAAGGACTATATTTAAGATAAATCAAAATCCATAACTAAATGATACCAATATAGATTCTAGTGAATAAATAGTAGAAATAATTTCTCAAAAAAATCATCATTCCAATGATGCAATACAAGTATCCATTCTTATATATGTGGACCTAGGAGAAGGAGGATATTAGATAGTTGTCAACAACTAAAATAAAGGGAGAGGCAAGAAGGAATCAAAACCTCTCAATATGATCCTCATATCTCGTAGTGGTAAGGGAAGGTCATTGATGTTGTCTTAGTGTTATTTTTGCCTCCACACATTTCTATGTTATTCCTTGTGTTTACTTGGGCTTTCAATCCCCTTACTTTTCATTCTTATTTCAGTTTTAGGGTAAATTTAGTGCATCTTATTTTATTTTAAATCTAGGCTTGTTCATTCCTTTCTTGATCGTTTCTCTTCTAGGGTATAGGTCCTTAGTTCAAAAAAACCTACCCTTTACCAATAATAAAATAAAAAACACACCCTACTCAAAGGTTTAATTTTGTATTAAGAATAATTTGCATAATCATAATTTTATTTTGAATAATTTACATGATCATAAATGTAAGGATTTTTTTCAAAATCATTTCAATCTATATATAATCAAAACATTAAAATAATATTTATTCATAACCCATCACTTTGTACAACTTAAATTGTGAAAAATTAATATTAATGCTAATTTTAAATATTATTTGTATAAAATTTACATTACATAAAATTTATTTTTGATAATATTGTTAAGCATGGAATATACTAAGAGGGGGCGGTGAATCAGTATATTATATATCTTATAAAACTATCCCTTTATCAAATTTCACTTAGTCAAAAATTAAAGATATGCAATAAAACTCAAACAATAAACATCCACACAAGATAGAGAGAGACACCAGATATAACGTGGAAACCCAATGTGGGAAAAACCACGGAGAATCAATCTAAAATATATTCATGAGACCAACCCCATAGGAGCACCATACCCCTTTTCCAAGTACAAACCTCAGCTTCAATTCATGAGCACCAACCCACAGGAGCTTCAAACCCCTTTGCCGAGCACCAACCCAGCACCTATTCGTGAGCACCAACCCACAGGAGCACTAACCCCTTTACCAAGCACCAACCCACAGGAGCACCAACCCCTTTGTGTATACCACACACCTATCTCTCAATGTTGCTATCTCAACAAATGATAGATCAATACAACATCACCTTTCTCTCTCTCACTTTTGCTCTTCTAAGCTAGATATAACAAATACAAATCATCTCTCATAATTGCTCTTCTAAACTATATATTACAATATCAAATCAACCTCTCACTTCCACATTACAAATGGATACTAAAGCCTTTATTTATAGCTTTCCAAATGACCTTTGGCCTTCCCCCTTTGTGACCTTTCATTCCTCATGGACAATGGCACCAATCTTGGATGACCCTTCATATCCAAGCATTTGAAAAGTCATGTGGTGACCCTTCATGACCAAAAATGTCTTTCCCACTTTTGTCCTTATCTTTGGTGACTTTTTGTATTCCTTAAAGTGTCCCTTCATGATAAATTCACCCTTTACTCTTTTGTCTTCACTTGGTGACTCTTGGTATTCCCCAAAATGACTCTTCATGGGAAAATACGTCCCATCCTTCTTTTGTCTTTATCCCATGACTCTTCGACTTCTCCATGGGCCCTTATTTTGTCTCATATGCAACCAAAAATATATTCATTAATATTAAATAAATATTAACTCATATTAGCCAAGAGAAATAACATTAAATTCAATGGGGCCTTTATTACCAATAATACTAAACCTTTGACATCAATGACAATATTTCCAACAATCTCCTCCTTTGTCATTGATGGAAACCTCAATCATGAAACTGCCACATCCTATCACCTGCACATACCATCAACTGAAAACATACAGTAACTCCCCCTTACTGTAACAACTTGTACATGTTCCCTGTACCTATTTTTTGCACTTGTACCTGTACCTGTTATTCTCCCCCTTTGACATCAATGGCAAAGGGCCTACCTGGAGCTAACACTTAGCTCCCCCTCACTTGATGCTAAACATCAATGGTAGGAATTAATAAAAATTACTCCCAACTCCTCTCACCGATCTTTGAATGTATCCTTTGATTGTGCCTTTGAGAAGATATCTGACAATACATATACATTTTTCCCTATCCTTTGAGCATCGGCAATCAACTCATTTGAATTTTTTCTTCTAATCTCACAACCCTCTTTATGAAACTTTAATGTATATCCTTGATCACATATTTGACTAACACTCAACAGATTATACTTAAGACCTTTTACATATAAAACATTCTTAGTCTTAGTTCTACCATAATCCAAACTCAAAGTACCTTTTTTGGCTATCCTGGCAGTGGTTTTATCTCCAAACATCACTGTACCACCATTAATCTTCTTTATAGAAATGAACTTACTTTTATCACCTATCATATGCCTCAAACATCCTCTAGCAATCAACCATGGCTGATCTTTACCTCCCACATGCAGAGCTGTCTGCACCATCATAGAATCTTCATGTTGTTTCTTCTGCCATGAACATATCTGAATCTTCTCCCTGATGAATGGAGCTTTAACATTCTAATCCTTCTTGATGAATGGAGCTTTGAACCTCTGATCCTTCTTGATTGACTTGAACACACTTCTACAATATTGAGCTATGTGTCCGTAGTGGTTGCACTTGTAGCACACTATGGTCTCTTCATCAAAGCTTGATAGAGGAGAAAAAGAGTTGTGGCTTCTGCTTGACTATACTTGACTTTCCTTCTCCTTATTTATAAAATTATTATCTCTTTTTATACATTCTAACTTCTTGTGACCATATCCATTACAATAAAAACAATAGCCATAAAAATAAGACTTGTCTATTTATCTCTGACCTGATTGCCTTTTGTAGCTTTGTTCTCTCCATCCTTCTCTATTCGGAATGTCCTCTATATTCTTCACTTCTCCCCTTTTTGTTTCCTCTTGTGTCAGAGCTTCAGCATAGCTCTTTTTATTTTCAAATATGATCCCTATCTTATCTGAATATGTTTTTTAACAATCCAATATCTTATTTAGCATGTTAGTGCTATCCTCAAATTTTGAATCACTAACTAGTTTTTCATTGACTGCTTTCTGAATATCTTCTTTTAAAGAGGCAATTTCAATAACATACCTTTCACAATATTTTCTTGATATTTCCAACTATGCTTTGAGATCTTCTTCATTCCTCTTGGCTTCTTCAAAGTGTGCTTGTAGATCTTCAATCATTTCCTTTGACTCTTGTTCATTCTTTTTGATCTGGCGCTTTAACCTTTGATTCTTCTTCTGAATAGCTTTTAACTCTTCTAGGTCACAATTGAGTTCTCCTTCCATATCTACTTTAGCTTCCTCCTCTTATTCTTCTTGATCATCATCATGTATAGCCATGAATAGAATCTCTTCATCTTTTGAATCGCTGACTCCACTATCTTCGCCTCAACTAGGATCCTTAGAATATAGGCTCTTCTTCTTGAATCCCTTCTTGGATTTCCCTTTGAAATTATTCTTGTATGTAGGCTTTTCTTCTTCATCATATTTAACCTTATCTGGGCATCTAGCTAAAAAATGTCCAATCTTTCCATAATTAAAACATTTAAAAGGTAATTTTCCTTGATATTTACCTATTCCTCTTTTTGGCCTGCGAATGAAAAGTGCTTCATTGTCATCTTCATCATCACTAGAACTATCACCTAATTATTGAATCTTAGCTTTCTCCTTCTTTAATGTCTTGAAAGCCACTTCTCTCTTTGGGGTTTATCTTGTTCTATCCACATCTCATATACCGTGAGAATACCATGAAGCTCATCCATCTTCAGCTTGGCTAAATTCTTCATCTCCTCGATTGCTGAAACCTTTACATCATATCTCATTGGTAGAGATCTCAAAACCTTTTGCACCATTGTTGACTCTTCTAATGTTTCTCCAAGACCTTGAATCCGATTTACTATCTGATTAACTCGTAAAAGATAACTTGCTATATCTTCTTCTTCTTTCATCTTCAAACATTCAAATTGCCTTCTAAAAGTTTGCAATTTAGCTTGTTGTACCTTTCCATCACCTTTGTAAATATTCTCAAGTTTTACCCAAGTTTCATGAGCAGATTTACATTACATAACTTTAACAAATTCATATTCACATAAACCACATAAAATAGCATTTAAAGCTTTAGCATTACATTCACTTGCCTTCTTTTTTATTGGAGTAATTTTAGATGTATGTGGCTCTTCATATTCATCCACCACTGATTTCCATATGTCAAATCCAAGGGCCATCAAATAAACCTTCATTCTCATGCTCCAAAAAGCATAATTCATCTCATCAAACAAAGGTTCCCTATTTGTAGAAAATCCTTCCTGTGACCCAGCCATCGTGCTTTCCCAATCTACCTTCAAGCTGTAAAACTTTTCAAGATGAACCTGCTCTGATACCAATTGTTAAGCATGGAATATACTGAGAGGGGGGGTGAATCAGTATATTATATATCTTATAAAACTTTCCCTTTATCAAAATCCACTTAATCAAACATTAAAGATATGCAATAAAACTCAAACAATAAACATCCACACAAGATAGAGAGAGACACCAGATATAACACGGAAACCCAATGTGGGAAAAACCAAGGAGAATCAATCTCAAATATATTCATGAGAACAACCCCACAGGAGCACCATACCCCTTTTCCAAGTAAAAACCTTAGCTTCAATTCATGAGCACCAACCCACAGGAGCTTCAAACCCCTTTGTCAAGCACCAACCCAACACCTATTCATGAGCACCAACCCATAGGAGCACCAACCCCTTTTTCGAGCACCAAACCATCAATAATTCATGAGCACCAACCCACAGGAGCACCAACCCCTTTGTGTATACCACACACCTATCTCTCAATGTTGCTAGCTCAACAAATGATAGATCAATACAACATCACCTTCCTCTCTCTCACTTTTGCTCTTTTAAGCTAGATATAAAAAATACAAATAATCTCTCCTAATTTCTCTTCTAAGCTAGATATTACAATATCAAATCAACCTCTCACTTCCACATTACAAATGGCTACTCAAGCCTTTATTTATAGCTTTCCAAATGACCTTTGGCCTTTCCCCTTTGTGATCTTTCATTCCACATGGACAATGGTGCCAATCTTGGATGACCCTTCATATCCAAGAATTTGAAAAGTCATGTGGTGACCCTTCATGACCAAAAACGTCTTTCCCACTTTTGTCCTTATCTTTGGTGACTTTTCATATTCCTTAAAGTGTCCCTTTATGATAAATTCGCCCTTTACTATTTTGTCTTCACTTGGTGACTCTTGGTATTCCCCAAGATGACTCTTCATGGGAAAATCCGTCCCATCCTTCTTTTATCTTTATCCCGTGACACTTTGACTTCTCCATGGGCCCTTATTTTGTCTCATATGCAACCAAAAATATATTCGTTAATATTAAATAAATATTAACTCATATTAGCCAAGATAAATAACATTAAATGCAATGGGGCCTTTATCACCAATAATACTAAACCTTTGACATCAATGACAATATTTCCAACAAATGTAATTTCCTATAATTAAAAATAATTTAATAATAATATTTTTAATTATAGGAAGTTACATTATCAAAAATAAATTTTATGTAATGTAAATTTTATACATATAATATTTAAAATTAGCATTAATATAAATTTTTCACAATTTAAGTTTTACAAAGTGATGGGTTATGAATAAATATGATTTTAATATCTTGATTATATATAGATTGAATTGACTATTAAAAAAATCCTTACATTTATGATCATGCAAATTAAATTTATTTTCAATAATGTAATTTCCTATAAGGTATATTATTTGTATAAATTTTACATTACATAAAATTTATTTTCGATGTCATTAGATACAAAATATCTATTAGGTTAGGTCATAAATTATATTATCATATAATATATATTTAAGTTAATTTCTTCACTTAACTATTATTCTCAATTTATGGTGTGGGAATACACATAATTAATGTCCCAGACCATAATAATTTATGCCATAATATAGATCATACATGGTTGAATAACAAATAAATATTTGGAACTACACCTACATGTGGAAATAATGAGTTCTTGAATTCATAGAGTAACATTATTCACATTTAAAATTATTAGAGACTCCTCACGTGATTTGGTTTATCTAACTGCATTAAATATCATTTAAAATCCACAAACCACATTGTATTTACTAATGTAACTAGGTGATCACTAAACATCTACAATAATTATGCAATGTGTGACCAACATCACCTTATAATCGTAATGTGGCCTCACCACAAAACTTGACCACATCACAATGAGCAAGCTTAACTAGCACTCATAAATTGGTTAACTTTAGTTTGCCAACAAATCCATTTTTTAAACTTTTAGCACTTTTTGGTATGGATTTATATGATTGGTTAAGAGTGTTGACCCCACTAATTTATGAGTGTTGGTTAAGACTAGTCCATCACACCATATACATGAATAAAGCTCAATTGGGTTAAGAATATGAAATATATGTTTTTAATTATAATGGAGAGAATGCTCTTTTAAAAATGAGCACAAGTGGATGATTAATTTTACTAAATATGTGTGACCAACATCACCCTATAATCATAATGTGGCTTCACCATAAAACTTGACCACATCACATTGAGCAAGTTTAACCAACACTCAAAAATTGGTTGACTTTAGTTGGGAAACCAATCAATTTTTTTAACATTTGGTACTTTTTGGTATGGATTTATATGATTGGTTAAGAGTGTGGACCCCACTATTTTAGGAGTGCTAGGTAAGATAAGTCTATCACACCATATACATAGATCAAGCTCAATTAGGCTAAAAGTATGAAATATATGTTTTAAATTATAATATAGAGAATTCTTCTTTTGAAATGAGCACAAGTGGATGCTTACTTTTACTAAAAAAATAAACACATGTAAATGATTATTTTAAATAATCATAAAGGAAGTCAATAAAATTTTTAATATCATTATTTTCATGGTCTTTGGTACCAATATAAATTTATTTGTATTTAAAAATTACTCAATGGTGCAATTGATGTAAGCGATTCTAATGAAAAGATGACTACCACCATGCAGTTAAGTGATACTCTCACTCTAACAATCGTTGGTAACTCTCATGGTGTTGATTTCAAAATTACAATCTTTGTATTACATTAAGAAACATAATGTTATTATAGTCACATAAAATGTCACTTGAGTACAATGAGTGTCACTTGAGACCACCCATCCCCAGCTTAGCCCTAGACCTATATTAGGTACTCTTTTGACCCTTATCCATATTTCATGTGGACCTTACACATCCATAAACATCTCAAAATCAGTCCCAGACCCTCCCCCAGGTATCTAGGCCGCTAGTGCCTTAGGTCCTGCCACCTAGACACTAGCAATGTACTTTGGACACTAGAACTCCACACTAGTTACCAAGGTATAGTGCTAATATCCTTTACCAAATTTCAACACCAACAAATATATTTTTAATTCCTAAGATACCTAGGGTCAACCTAAACTTATTTCACACTCCACATAAATAGTAGATCAAAATAAATACATGACATTTAGCCCTCTATATACTAGAGGTAAATCATATGTAAATTACATAAACAAGATTAGAATAAGTTATGCATATTAAAGTTATTCATCCCTAAATTCTAACTTACTTATGCATGAAATCATCTACATCCATCCTAAGCCTAGAATACATAGATTTCCAATCTCAATCTTCATTTAAAGCACTCAAGTTGACACTCATACTAACATTCATTTTCACTTAAAATAAACACTAAGGATAGAGAACTACATTAGACCTGATCCCTCAGATTATTGTTATGTAGAAAACTATCAACATAATGGGGTGTTGAGGATGTCTAGCCTACTTAGCTAACATCACATTTTTTTTACTTGTGCCACTTGAATACCCTAACAACATGGAGGTAAGGGGTTCTCCCTTAAATAAATCAAAAATAGTTTATAGACAATGAATCAAGGCTTAAACTCAACTGGAGGTGCACCTAGAACATCACATAATTTCTACACAAAGGACATTAATATTAAAAGTAAGACACTAGTATAGTGCACTACAGTCTAAGGTAAAATTCTATTGTATAAGATGTTTTATGATGCCTAGACTTTATTTGTGACACTAAAATTAGCTTTTACACTAGTTTTTAGCCTCTAGATCATCCATCTTAGTCAGTTTCCAACTAACTACTTATCTGTATCATTAATTATTATTTTGAAAAATATCACATAAGGTCAATTCTTTCAAAAAAAAATTATTGTATTTATTACATATATTTACCCTAATTTATTGTACTCAAACCCTTTAAGAACCTAGGTTTTACATTCCATAATTCTCAAATAGTTAAATCATTTGGTGAACCCAACTTATTTTAAATACTACCTAAAACCTAAACCTAGATGCACTTAGGGTTTGTATCCTTTTCTTTTTTATGCTTATAATTTTATTCTATAATCTAGCATCTAATTTACTATTTTATTTTGGTAATCTATAATAAATTAAATTAATTAAAAGGTTTAAATTTATAACATTTTTTCCCCTAATTTTAAGGCTACAATGGCAACATTCAATAACCAATTCGATGAGACCAATAAAAAAACAATTGTAATATTTAATTTATAAACATTTAGATATTCAATATGATATTATCCATATTATTCATGAAGAGCATCACAAATCCAATAATGGTCAATATTCTACTCTCCCAGATGTCAATATTATTACACCTAGGGGCAAATTAGATTATGCAACACCTATTTTAACTCAAAAAGCTTCAACAATGGTAACACCTCTTATGGCTAGTTCCTCCTCTCTAAATTTACAATACCTTTTGCATGAGATCCATGATCCACAAGCCAATGTGTTACATATATAACAAGGTTGTACTAGGTTATCCCATGCCTTGAATTCTCATGCTACGCTACATACACCTTTGGCACAGGCAACTCCTTTGGCATCTAAATTTGCGGCACCCAAGATTAATCTATATTATGGTAAGGGTCACTTGGATCACCATATACTATCTTTCCATGTAACATGTTTGGACTATGTGTCAAATTATTAGATCCATACTAAGTTATTCCCTCATAGTTTAAAGGACTATGCACTATAATGGTTTTATGATCTTCCTAATCAGTCCATCACAACATTAAATCCAATGGAAGATATGTTTTTACCACACTTTTAAATGAACAATAATGATAATATTTCATATTTTTAAGTTTCATAACTCAAAGATAAATCCAATGAGCTAATATTTGAATATGTCTTATAATGTAAAACTATGTTAGCAAATATGAATAGTGCCATGACAAATAGAGAACACCAAGACATATTCAATAAGAGTTTGTTACCTAAATTACATGAAACTATCCTATTTAATAAGTTTCCATCATTCATATATCTTTACCATATAGTGAAATAACATGAATTCAAGCTTTTATACATGGGAAAAATAAACTACACAACTAGATCAGATTCAAATACTTGAGTTATAATAAGCCTCCATATAAGGTGAAACCCAATGAGAACAATAATGATTCTAAAATAATAGTTAATGTAACTTTCAATCCATATCCTCACATGGTCCTATCACTTCATCTAAGGAGACCATTCATGACTCTTCATCATTATCTAGTATAGTTTATACGATATCTCTTAGAATGTAATGTAATATCTCTCCCTCCTATAAAAAAGGGTTAATACGACTAGGCCTCTTCCAAATAAATATGGATTCAATGCATTATATGTTTATCATAGGGCATCAAACCATGATATGAACATGTGCATTAGATTTTGACATATTATAAAATATTTTATAGAATCTGATTTCATTGATCTATACAATCATCTAGAGGAACCTAGACCACAAAAAAGGAAATCAAAATCATTAAAAATATTTTCATATCTATTCTAAAACATACAACTAATGAGACAATAGGAACTTCAAGCATTCACTATACTTATCAAGGACATCCACTGCCATCACCCTATCATACATAAATGATGGACACACACCCTATAAATAATATAATTGGGGTGTATCATACAATTGAGCATTGTTTATTTTGTTGAAATTTTATATTGATGTTGTCATTGATGTCAAAGGTTCTTAAGAAAGGTATTTATGAGGTCATTGAAGAATGTTATTATTTTATAGCATCATTGGTAGGTATGAAATTTTATGAGGATCATGTAAGACATATGATCAATGTATAATATCATCAAAAAGTGTTTCAAGGATAGTTGTCATGTTTCAAGACTTTGAGAAGCCTAGTCATGACATTGGTCATTATATGAAGAGACCTTGTGAGAATGTATGAGATTGGTGTCCTAGTGATATGGATGAAAAGAGGCATAACAGGTTGTATGAAAATTTTTTAGCATGCATATGAATCATTTGATCACTCATGAGAGTCTTAAAGTAACCCTACAAGGGTAGGATCTATAGACCTGTTATGTAACTAGACCACATCTAGACCTTGTTTGGCCTAATGAGGCATCATTATCTATTGTAAAGGCATATGAATGATGTTTTATAATGTAATTGAGGTGGAGAGTGCATTAAAATAGGCTTTAATGTTATTTTTAAGGATTAATGTGGTTTGTAGGTTAAGGTTCAAGAAAGCAAAGAGAAAGATGGTAGCCAAATGAGGTATTAATTTAATATTTAAAGATAATAATGAGTATGTGATAATTTTTAGTGGTGTGAAAAGTTTTCATAGGTGTTTTCACCAATTCTGAGGTTAAAGTTTTCAATAAAAGGCATGAGAAGTGGTTTTGAGGTTTTTCGAGTAAATAGAGTGAAGGGTTCTCAACTTGAGAAGGAATTTAAAGTGCTAATTGTCACATGTAACCTATTAATTTTAACCTAAGATGTTTAGGAGATATGGGTAATTGTAATAGATAATATCTTTAGGCATTAGTTTTGTAAATGAGGGGTAGTCCTTTATGAACAATCATTAACACTAGAAATAGTGTTAACCCTCTCTAAAACCCCAATACTGAATTGATGTGAAATATATTAATTAAAACAGAATATAATGGTATAAAATTAATATAAAAACTATAATATCATATTTCAACTCTCCATTACATCTCTAGGTATTATTTGTTTGTAAGGTGAGTGAGTGAACCCTATAGGAAAGGTATTGTTTCTCAGAGATTTATTGTAGCAATCAGAGTTGACCAAGTCAAAGTTGATAAATGGATCGAGGAAAAATATTTATACTTTTATTTGATTTCAATGGTGGTTTATTATTATGTTTTATCCCTTAGTTGTGATAAACTAGTCATACAATTTGACCTATCGCTAAAATGCTTAATTATGCAAATAGTGAGAAAACTAGGCATAAGTGAAAAGATGATTAGGGATGTGTTATCATGGATTAGGGATGAATAAAAATTATTGAATATGTTTTTAGATATATTTAATACATGTTAATTTTAGATATAAGTTTTATAAATCATTTTATATAGTAAAAGGTTTCTCTCAAGTTGACTTGTCTAGCTCAGTGCGGTCTGTGTATAGTGAGGTCATGAAATTGGTTTGTAAGATCAGTATTACCATTAAATATTATGATTTTTTTTAATTTTGTTATTATTATTTTTTAGGATATTTTTAATAAATTTTAATTCCTTTATTATGTTCTATTATGTGTTATAATTTCATGTTTCCATGACTGTGTTTCGAGGCTAGTTGGTAGTTCTAAGTGGGTTCTTTACAGTGAAGTGTTTGAGTCCTTTTGTCCTGAGTTGTGAAGTATACATCATATGGTGATTAACTAAGGTCATTTAAATTACACACATGTTATTTTTTTCAATGTTTTTTTGAAATATGTTTATACTTTAATGTTCAAGATAAACGTTTTGGGTATGCACAAGCATAATTGTGAACAATACTAATAGCATGCTTCAAGTGGTGATTGGAGATAAAAGATGTCATGGGACTAATATGATATTTTTATGGGTATATTTGAGTGAAAATTATATTTTCCTAATATTTCAAAAGTTTTATATTTTTCTAAGGAGTTCAAAGGGTAATGTGTATTAATGAAGGCCTAATTGAATTAGGTCTCCTTAAAGCCTAAGTGAATTAGCTCTCCTTAAGGCCTAAAACATGTTTTGATCCTATATTCTATGATAAAAATACTTTATTGTTTTAATAATTTTTATGTCATGTACTAAGTCATATTATATTAAAAATATAAGTGGGAAAGTGTGTATAGATGACCAAGAGGTTTATGATCAAGATCCTAGTAGAATAAGGCCTAATTGGCTAGTTAGTGAAACCAAAAGATTTAGCACTTTGAAGAGATAAATGAGGTATTTTAGACCATAATTAGGGTGTATATAAAATATAATTAAGATATAATATGAGTAATTTATATGATTATCAATTTCAAATCACTTAATCTATCTTGAAGAGACCTAGTTAAGCGAAGGAACCTATAAGGTAGTTTGAGAGGGTTAAGAGTGTGAAGATAGGAAGAAGTGGTCATCATCAGTTGGTTGAGTGAAAATATGTATTTTATGTGATAAAATAAATTATGTGGCTGATTTGGTGTTGATTCATCTATGGGTTTGTGCCTCCTTTCAAGTAGGTGCTTGCTAAATCCTAGTCAAGTGGATGCTTGGCTAGTTGGGATGGGTATTCCAAGTGAAGTTGGTGCTTGATTAATATTAATGTTTGTATTATAGGATAGTATTAAATTTGTATATATTAGTGGGTTTTCTTCCCCTTAAATTTTTCCCACTCAATTAAGTGTTCTATGTGTTATGCTCTTATCTCATGTTCATGGCTCATAATGTGTCGCTAGTTTACTATATTATTTTGATAATTCATGAATGATAAAGTAAAGATGTAAAAGATTTTGAAGAATGATTCACCACCCCCTCTTAGTCATTGTGCTTCCAACACATACTATAGTGACAACTATATCTCTTATCACTTTTTTAGAGGAGATAGTTGATGATGCCACATATTTCTACACAATCTTTGTACAAGCCTACATTAATATTCATTCTATCTAGAGTGTCATGGTTGAGAATGTATAAAGTGTCAACATGTGTAATATCTCACTTATACATCACTTAGGTTATTTAAATTAGGAAATTTATTATAAAAATACATTTTTTATGGTTTTAGTGTCCATCTTTAGAGATCCATCAATGATATAGTACCACCATTATAAGTTGGGCCCATACATGTGGCCACTAGATTCATAGCATTACCTAGTGCTAACATATTTTTATATTTTATTGGGTAGTCCTTGGATATAGTATTTTTGATCCATTCCATCCACTACATATATATATCTCAAGTATATCCATGCTAATTAGGTAGTTATAGTTGAGGGCCTTCCATATGAGTATCATTCACCTATTCCACAACTAGTTATTAAGAAGACACTAACTCCCATTTAGCACATAGAGTCCATTATCACACATCTAATATTAGCTAGGACACTAGTTCAGGTGAGGTCTACTCCAAAAATAGTACCATATATGCATACTCTCCCATAGAGACCTTTATTAGAGAGACCCTTGTATCAAAGACATGTTGTTAAATCTAGAGGGCCTCTCCCTCCACCACCACACATATCAGTGTTAAAATAGAGAGCATCCAATAGATTTATAACATATTATACTAGATGGGTTCCCAAACACATTATAGTTCACATGCCAGTTCAATCATATTAATAGATTCATAGTCCTACTCCACAATTAATTTCAACGATTGATCACTCAATGCATCTAATTCTTAGATTCTATATACCTCATCACACAACACACACAATCAATATCCCTCTATTATATACAAGATACATTGATTGTGAGTCTCTTTAAAGACTCATTAGTTAGTAGTATCACTCCTATTACCTTTCTTATTGTATATAGTTTCATTTTCATGTTACTTGTATATAGCTTATATACACAGAAGACACAAAAACATTTAGATATTTATCAAAATAAAAAAAATTAAATTGTTTTCATATCCATGTTTATAATCTATATATGCTATCTAGGAACTACATATTTTATCTATCTTATTATAGTTATTTTTATCATACATACATGTTTTACTTGTTCTTACTGAGTGTTCATAAATTATTACAAGACTTAGGTCCTCTACATAGATACAAAGTTGATAGTATTTATCGGTTAGGGGAACATACACATATTGATCATTGATACATTATCCCATTTTGGGATTATTATACATAGATTTTGTTTTTACATGTTACATATTTCTATACTCTATATCATAGATTTAGAATTGATTATAATTTGATATGGATCATCACATAATACTCAAAATTTTTACTGACTAATACTATGAAATACTTAATTTATGTACTTATTTTATCTTCTATGAATTTGTACCACATGTTCATGCATACTTTCATTTCTAGATTTCCTAGTTTAGACTTGATTATGTCTCTTTAATTCTATATCTTTTTGAGGGCATTTGAATATGCCATTATTCTACATATCTACTCCACTTCCTTTCTTTGTGTGTATGCTTTGGAATTATTCCCATGTATTTATTTGTGCCTTCTTTATTATGTATGTGGACACTTAAACATGTCCTTCTATGTGGATCTAATCCAAATTTTTTATTTTTTGTATATGTGGACATTTAAGCATGTCCTTGTATGTATTACTTTCTCATATTTAGTGACATCTGTCCATGTCCCTTGTATTATGTCCCCTCAGCCTACTTTACATGCATCATGTGTGTTGTATGTATGCTATAATGTATGGATCATGGCCATGACACTTGTATCTTGATTATTGCTTTTACACATAGTTTTATATGCCATGCGTGCTCTCATGCATCTCCTCTTCCTCCTTGGGAGCCTTGATGGACATCATTCCCAATCCCCTAAGGTAGTTTATGTGGACTATTTCTTAGACTATATAGTTCATACACATGCTTACATTGTTATATTTATCTTGCCAACCTTGTAAATGTTATATATAACATACATCATATATTACCAACTTATGCTTAGATTATCTTACATTTTGATGTCATGTATATACATTATATTGGTTTATTACATAGATATCATATATGTTTTCATCATAACACACATAATGTAGAACTTTTATTTTGAGGAAATTCATTACACAGGTATAAATCCCCTCAAAAGGAGGCATTACTAGTGGTTTGTCACATAAATCAAACCATTTGAGTGCACTATGAGTACAATTTTCAACATGCAGACACATAATTATAGAGCTCGAAATTAAGAAAACAGAATGGAAAATAGTTAGTTTTAGTTTACACTAAAAAGGCATAGAAGGACATTAGTTATGAAAGTAGGACACTTACATGGTGCAATATTATCCAAGGAATTTCACCATTACCAGATAGACTATAAATAGGAAAATCCATATTTGATAGAAGAACATAATAATTACATCCAAGATTTGCATAGTTTCAATCAAAGGTTATCAGATTTGATCATTTAATGCCCATTTTTACATAGAATCATACCAAGTTTTCTCATATTGGGGGCATCATGCATATCATGATCACTCCTATTTTAGTTTAAGATACATATAGAAATTTTTATAACTTTATTTAAAATCCATATGTACAAATATCAAAATGAGGGGCATGTACATGGCACATTATTTCCACATGATCAGTTTTACACCAAATCATCTCATATGGAATGGAAAATCCATGTCATTCTCTATATTGTATATGTTAGACATCATTTAGACTAGGTTTCATAATAGATTGATGTCATGTTCCATCTATAATAGTTGGTTTTTCCTCATAGTCCCTAAGTTACATTCTTGTGTGACCTAGAGGCCCCTTGGTTATTTTTCACTTCAGAGTTTCAAAATGTCCCCAAGGTAATCCTACACATTTTCATTCATAGATGCATATAATACACATCGATAGGTAATGATGGAGGCATAGACTATTTGAGTTGTTGAGCTACCTAAATATGAGGGTTGGATAAGGCATCAGTCCAATCCAAGTTATTAATAGTTCATGATCCATCAAGTAGGGGGTGAGAAATGATGGATTAAAATCTAGATTGATTTATTGAGCCACCAACACATGTGGATTGATCAATCCATGAGCTCATTCAAATCTATTCACTGATTTATCACTATCTACACACACACACATAGGATATAACCAAGCTTTTACATTGGTCTATGTACCTAGTGAGGTGTACTCATTTCTTTCCTCTCTATTATCCCTTTACTCAAATTTATATTTTATTTTGATATTCCTTAAGGAATAATTCATCCATGTTTCATTGGTAGGATATGTAATGGATCACACTTCACACACTTAGACCTATATTTATGGGCTTCTACTCACAGGTAAGTCTAGGTACGCTTATTTTTCCTTTATTATTATCATTTCACTATTTTGTATTTATATAATAAAGAGAGGTAATATTTACATATAAAATATCACTTGAGTGAATTACGTGTCACTTAAGACCACCCATCTATAACTTATCCCTAAACCTATTTTAGGTCCTCTTTCAACCCTTATCTAACTTTCATGTGGGCCTTACACATCCCTAGACATATAAAAATTAGTCCGAAACCCTCCCTTAGGGATCTAATCCCCTAGTGCCTTAATTTATACCACTTGGACACTAGAATTTTAGTTTAGACACTAGCATGCTGGACTAATGACCAAGATAAAAATATAATGTCCTTTAATAATTTTCAACCCCAATGGATATCTTTTAAATTCTTAAGACACCTAAGGTTAGACTAAACCTATTTCAAACTATGCACAAGTACTATATCAACATAAATACATGAATTTTATCCCTTTATGTGCTAGAAGTAAATTAGATTCAAAATACACAAATAAACATATCACAAGCTCTGTATATCATACACTCATCTACATCTATCCTAAGCCTAAAATACATAAAATTTGAGAATTAATACTCATTAAAAACACTCAAGTAGACACTAATAATATCATTGAATTGAAATTTCACCAAGCACTTAGGTGGGAGAATGACATCAGGCTTGATCCCTCCTTGAATTATTGGTATGTAGGCAACCCTCAACACATCAGGGTGTTGAAAATGTCCAACCTACCCAACTAGCATCACACTTTTGATACTTATTCCACTAGAATACCCTAACAACATGGAGGTCTAGGGTTTTCCCCTAAATTAGTCAAAGATAATGCATAAACAATGAATTAGTGCTTAACCACACATGTACAAGTAGATCAGACTCAGTCAGAGGTACACGTAGAGGATCACATAATTTTTAAACAAAGGACATTAATGATAAAAGTAGGAAAATAGTTTAGTACACTATTTTACAAGGTATATCTCTACTATCCATGAGATTTTATCACACCTAGACCCTATTTGTGACACTTAGATCCACCTCCAAACTAGATTTTAGCCTCCAAATCATCTGTCTCAGCTAGTTTATAACTAAGTATTTATTTTTTCATTCATTTCTATTTTTATATATATTACATTAGGTCAATTATCACAAAAATCATTGGTTATATTTATTGAATATATCTTGTGTGATTTACTATACTCAAACCCTTTAACAACTAGGGTTTACATTCCATAATCCATAAATAGTTAAATCTATTACATATAAATAAATCAAGTTGAAGATATAGGATTATTCTTTAATTTGAGTTATATTTAAGATATATAGCCTTACCAATGCCATTCTTCTATTATTACTTGCTACCTTAAGCATATAATCAAACTCCTCCTCTTCTTTATTTTATTCTGTATCTCTAAACATATCCTTTGATAAATCAATTTGATATATTCAACATGAGATATATTTGTAACCTATAATTATATATCTTTTTCCCATGCAACTACCATCAAGTTTAATGAATTATGTTATGTTCTCGAGTTGATAGGCCTCTGAATGAATTATAGGCTCCTACAAAAGAGTGTGATCTAAATCCCAACCACTTATAAAAACTTATTGTGCATTAACTACTAACTTACACCTATCCTATTAAGTTTTATTCTACACCTGCTTGGCTAGAGTCTACATTTTCTCTTTGTATGACTAGATGGTATTAGTTAAAATTATATAAATCAAAATAGCAGGTTCCACCTACCAATTCAACCTTATGCACTAACTTAGTCCTTCACACTCTCCATGCCTTTGTCTACATGTTGAGATCACTTATCTTGTATAGGTTTATTAAATTTATCTAATTTACATGTTTTTTTCCTCAAAATATAGGATTAAAACTCCTAGGTGATATAAGATTACACTTGTACCTGATATGCCCCTGCATTAAACACCCTATGTAACTAGAATGCGAGATCCACCTTAGAGGTTGAATTATTTAAAATCATGGACAAAATTACCAATATTAATGAGATCTACATGTTACATCATATATTACATGATCCTTCCAATTTAGTAGATATTTCTAGTATTACTTCCCACCCATCCTTTTCATTACCTTAGATTCTAATATAGACTTTGTTTCTTCCTTATTTTATGAAAATTGTGCCTTTTTATATGGTATTTGCAACTCTAATTATTTTTCTAGATGTTCCTCATGGAACTCACACAAATAAACCATATTAACATGGGCAATATGTCTTGTTATTTTGTAAATTCTATATCATAGGCATTTATTCAAAATTTATGCAATACCTTACATGGTCCTATCTTATTTACCTTATGCTTATTATAGATTTACCTCATAAATTATTATTTTTATAAATGCACCCACATTACATATCCTACCCCAAATTCCTTTTTTCTATGCCTTTCATCCATTGATTCTTTTATTGAAGAGTATTCTACTCCAACTTCCTTTAAACCTCCTCATGTAACTTTCATATATATTCTACATAATTTGATACATATTCACTTTTTCTATTCATATTTAAGACACTCCTCATGTCATTTTATCTTGTATGACTACTTATAGTCATTATATAGAAAGAAATTTTTATAATAATCTTATTTATATAATTTTTGCATATTAATTCCACCTATGACAACACCATATCCAATTGCATGGGATTATCATGTACTAAACCTCTAAGAAAATTTCCAAGTCTCATTTTTACTACTTTGGTTTGTCTACATGTTTGTATATGTTATGTTAAATTTAAATTCACCTTCATTATGAAATTTATCCACATTTTTCACCATAAATGACATATAAAATTAGTATCCCTATCTGATACAATGTTGTGTGGCATTCCATGCATCCTTAGCACCTCATTGAATACTAATTTGGAAATGTTTATCAAGTCACTTGTATTTTTTCATGTTATTAAATGTGACATATTAAAGAATCTATTCACCAAAACAAAGATGGAATCATTCCCTCTATATTTTCTTGGAAATCCTAACACTAAATCCATGCTCCTTTCATCCCATGCTTTCTTCAAAATTTAAAGTGCATAACCCTATTTTATGAATTCCTTATTTTTTTATTTGTCAAAATTTACACATTTTCACATATTGCACCAATATGTACTCCTCTTTAGTCATTAATACCATTTTTCTAACTATGATAGTTTTTTGTCAATCTCTAAGTGACATGATAGTCTTCTACCATTTTTTTACGTAATCAAAATTTTGTGAATCTACCCTCATGGAAAACATAGTTATATTCCCTTAAATAAAATCACATATTTTAGGTGGTATTCTAACCTCAAAATTTGATCCATACTTGTGGGGTTTTATGCATTCCTTGTATTAATATATGTCCTTAGCATAAAAATCCTTTATGGAATAAAATACCATGACTTCCACCCACATCTCATTTTACACTAATATTTTCCAACATAGTGCATCAAAACCTTCTTGGATTGTATACTTATTATTCAACACAAATCTATAAATCTATAATAACTCAACACATTTCATGTGTCCCTAGTTTAGTTTCCCTGATTATTACTAAAGTATGTGATTAGTTTCTGTTTAACCATAAAATGGATTCAAGGTTAGGGTTAAATAAAATATAAAAGGGGTATATAAAAATGACAATTCACAACGGTGATAATCAGATCTATAGTAGGACAATTGCCTGCTAAAATTAGATATAAACATACACTAAATTTATTATACTAAGAATAGGTTAAATATAGAAAGCGCAATAAAGTTATACATGAAAATGAAAAATAAGTAATATACTTAGTTGGTTTTGATGCTAACTTGGTGTTTGATCTAGAATGGGTAGAAAGTAGACTAGTAGATAAATCTATAATAGTCATCAGATTTTAGATATGAGATTTTTAGAGCTTTGGACACTAATGTCAACATGGAATGGTTGTTTTAACTCTATTATCTTAATACAATGAAAGTTACCTATAGAACATATTTAATAGAAAAGGATGATACCACTTGGATTCTTTTGGGTTTGTATTTACCTTCACTCTGGTGTATTTAGATCTAGATCATGGATTGTTGTTCCTCATGATATTGACAAAACCTAGTTTTTCATCTTCATAGTGACCTTGAGGTAAAATGGGTTAGTGGGAACACATTATAGAGCTTACCCCAAAGACCCCTATATCAATGAGATTTTTATACATATCCAATACTCTAAAGAGGCCTCATATTAATGTATTTCTCCCTTATGTGTTTCCTTGTGTGTGAATCAAGAAATATGTGTAAATCAAGTATAAAAGTGACCTAGCTTGTAACTTAGAAAATATAGATCTTGGGTTGATATTTAGTTAATTTAGACCTATATATGTGTTTTTCCTATGACTAGTACAGAAATAGGGATGTTTTATATAATACAATGCTTGATAGTGTGATTTTGATATTTTACCTTAGTTTCTTTGGTCTTTTCTAGGTGTGAGCTAGGAGAGGAATGAATGAGAATTGATCTTAAATTTATATAAAACATTTTTAAAATTAAATCACATTAAATCACTTAGATTATACATTGAGATATGTTTCATTTTCAAATTAGATGACTTTAGGGAAATAGACACTTGCATTGGGTTAGGACACTATCATTGATTCTTATATTTGTTCTATAGACATTTATGTCCAAGGAGAAGGAAAGTAAGTAGATGATTATAACTTTTAGAGGTGGAAGATAAGTAAATTTTAAGAATTATAATCAAGATAGAAGGCCTGTGTCTTCAACATAAGATTGGTTAGACTAAGAGATAATTCAAGGGGAAATAAGATAGAGTAGATGTGAGACTTGAAAAAGGTGGGAGATGTCCAAAACTAACTAGAATAACTAATGTATAAGTGTTCTAAGTGTAAAAAACTAAGGTATTATATAATCCATAAATATCATCGACATTTGACCTCCTTTAATCTACTAAGGAAATTCTTAGTAGAAATGAATGTGTACTTGTATGTATAACACACCTTGTTTTTACATTTTCCCAACTTGAGTGTTTTACTGGTGACTAACTTGAAACCAAGTGAATTTTAATGTATACAATTAGTTCATATAATATAGAATTAAAATCACTTGAAATATATTGAAATTGAATGAGAAATTATTATGAGTACACATATGTGTCGATGTAATTTCCTTGACAATTGGTAAGTTAATTTAGAAAAGATGTATCATTATAAGGCTCTAAAACTTATATTAGGAAAAATATAGATAAATATTTAAAATGCATATATAAAAGGAGTCAGAGAGAGATATATTGGAAGGAAAATTCCATCAAACTTGGAGCAAAATGAGTTGCCATCTAGAAGTTGAGATTAGTTCATCAGTGCATTTTAATCATACTTATAACTATTGAGTTTGGATGATACAATTACAGTCCAACCTAAAAGTTTAGAAAGATTGAGTTATTTAATTACCTCCTAATAACCAAAATTATACCAACTACTACATAATATTGGCTTGATAAAGTTCATAGAAGTTTAATCAGGGTATTAGTATGTAATATGCTAAAAGTCTATAAAATTGTTTTGGAATATAAAACTGATTTGGATTTTGAAATATTATAAAGAATTGAATATAATATTCAACATACATATGTATCATGCTGAAATTATGTATAAAAATGGTACCAATGTATAGAATTATGCCACAACTACGAATCTGAATCATATAATTATGTGCTTTGGCCAATTCAGAAACTATGTAAATATGGATAACATGGTTCCAAAGCATGCCCCCACTATATATGGAGAAATGTGAAAACTGATATAAGTACCAATGTGGAGAATTTTTTTCAAAAATATGCCCCCACTATAATCTAAAGATGTTTAATATTTAATAGGTGTGGATAACATGCTTCCAAAGCATACCCCCTAGAATATGAGAACTGTGCCAAATGTGAATAAGTGTGGAAAACATGATTTTAAATCATACCCCCATTAAATTTGAAAATTATTAATGTGTCGAATCCATACTTATATGATAATTCCCCACTAAATCTGAAAACTAATATAATTACCATATACTTAATAAGTGTGGAGAACTTGGTTCCAAAATATGCCCCCACTAAATCTAAAAACTATGCCAAGTGTGGATAACATGCCTATATGACATGTGCCCACTAATATTTCACCATTTTTGAGGTGAGATAATTATAAGAACTAGTAGTTACCTAACCTCAAAAGGATAAGATAATAGTATTGTAGACACCTAAAAGTGGCCACCAATGACCTCCAACCAAGCTTTAGACCAATTTCTAGAAAATATTACAATTTGACCTAAAAAAACATGAACATGATAAATGGTTTGAACTTGTCATATACAAGTGCTAATTTTGTCCAATGTATCCCTAAATGGGGTAATATATTTTATGTGATACCTAAATTTGATCAAATCATTTCAATTCAAAATGGTGATTTCACACCTGGGTGCTCTGAATTGCTCTTTTCTATCAATTTTATTACATGAGACATATGCCTTTGTTATTTTATGTTGACAACATCTTAAATGGGATAATAGTTATAATGCATCTAACATCACCTTCCAAACCCTTTCTAGTCAAATTTTGACCTAATAATATGACATTTTGACTAGTTTAATTAATTGAGCACCAATTTCTAAAGAATTTGCACCAAAATTGACTAATCATGTTTAAAGATAATTAATTTGAATCAAGAGCTTAAATGGATTTTCCATGGAGATTATTTATTATTTCATTAATCTAAATTTATTGTGAATTACTACATCACCTAATACATCATCTATGGGGTGGCATCCACAAGCCATAAGTACCACAAATATCTGGTTAAGCCCTACCATGCCTCTTTAATGCCTCTCTATCCCAAATATTTATGAGGGAATTTATTGATTTTAGCCTTCAAAATTTAATGGATTCTTATCCACACATATTAATCTTGAGATGGATGTTTCAAGTTCATTCTGATCAAATGGGAAAATATATAAATAGAAGGCCTCACACTCGTAATTTTAAGCTATATTGGTGTAAATTTATCATTATCAAATGATTTAAAAATCTCTCCCAAGCCAAAATTATCATGGACAAATGATTTCAAAAACTATTTTTATATAGTGTTATTATGCCAAATTGATGAGTCAAGCTTCACAAGCCAAAGCCACAAAGCCAAAGATTCCAAGAGGAGGTGGACAATATCCAAAGATCCATTGATGAAGTCTTTTGAAGCATACGTCGAGTAAGCCAACAAATGAATATTTTGGAGTGATCAAGTAAGGTGAGAAAATTTTATAATTTATTTACGTTCAAATTATGTCTTCATTTGGTTTATTCATCAGACTCCCCCTAAGATCTAGGCTTAAGAAATTATCTCATTAGTGTGTTTTTGGATTTGGATTTTATCTACTAACATGATACTAATCTTCCCTTATCATATTCCTATGTTAAAAAATGTAATGACATATGGACCCAACACATCCCATGTACCAAAAATATCAATATACAAGTCTTAAATTAATATTTGAATGCTTGAAACATTTTTAAATTGATTTTCTAACTTTGTTTGGTTGGATTTCATCTTCATGGGTTTACACAAGGACCGTCAATGATTAGGTATGACCAAGGATTGTTAGGTTTAACCATTGATAGTTGGGTTATAGAATAGAAATAGATTAAAAATTACATTTTGACTGAATGTATTATACTTTTTCCTAATTTCTAAGATTGAAAAGCATTTAAACTTATCAACTAGGCTTTTTCATTCAAATATTCTTGATTTTTTGGCCTAACACTTATGTAATTTAATACATTTGATTTTTAAGTTTTACCTTTGGGTCTACATGTAATATTTTATGGTCATTTATCGATTGATAATGATTCTACTTAACCAATAATGGTCACTAACTGATCAGTGATGGTTTTCTTGAAACTGACAATGGTCACCTCTGACTACCAATGGTCACTATGTGAATTAAATCAAAACCTGAGAGCTTTTTTTCAATCATCATTTTCCAAAAAAAATAAGTGATTCAAATCAAGCCATTATAATCTAACATTTATAGGTTGAAGGGTTGATTTGAAGACCAATTTGCATATTTTTGACTAATCGTACATCTCATTTTTGGATTTAAAAAGAATTAGTCAAATTTCAAACATTTCAATTTGGGTCAAAAATGAACTTGCTAACTCTTAAACATTTAGACTTAGTTGCTTAAAATTAACACGGTTGTGTTTTTTCTTTTATTTGTGCTTATGTAAGTTATTTCAAATTGGTTCTGAACACTAATCCAAAAATTTCAATTGGAGTATAACAAATAACCTAATCAAGTCTAAACTTGTTTCAAACTTGATCATATCATCTTTTTGGTATCTAAAAATAAATTAATTCATTTTTTATGCATTAGATGCTTTTAAATGTTTTATCAAGTTTAAATCAAAGACAAGGAGCTAAAATTCACAACACATTTCATTTTGGTGTCTTTTAATTAACTTAACATCATTTATTTTCATGCTTTTGAACATGTTCATTTTCATGAAAATTATTGATTGATTGTTTTTAGAAAAAATAAATTTGTGTGTGTGTTCTCTCCCCCCATCCCCTATAGGAAACTTTTGGGATCAAAAGAACCATTTTCATTGAAAATTATGCTTTAGTATATAAGTGTAAAAATAATGTCACCTAAGCTCTCCCCAAACTTGCATGGTATTGGGTGATCTAAAAGTGACCATAAAGTCTTTCTACTTGTCATTTATTTATATGCATATTATATTGTAAGGGAAACTTCATTACCTCTCATGAGTTCTCTAGGGAAGATTTCACCCAAGGTTTCATCTCTTAGCATCATCTTCAATCCCTCTCTATGGGGGTATATAAATTAGGATCCCCTCACTGGGATTGTGGTTTGAGTGATTAAAACATCTTTGTTAGTGTAGGCTAAGCCTGAGATGTATGATCAATATAGATATTGCACTATACTAATAAAGTGATGAATGTAATGGTTGTGAAAAAGACTTGTCATTTTCATAGTAAACCAATTGATGTGGACTCAATTAATGTGTTGTTTCTCTTATGTACATATATAAAAGTGTGTACACATGGGATCAATCTAGATGATAAAAAATCAGTTAGTTTTAGTCAACCCCACTGTCTTGCACCCTCGATAAGATTTAGGGAAATTTACTTAATTATATTTTGTCATTGTATTGGTTGGTGTGTGTTAGAACTGAAACTTATTATATAAACCATGTCATGAACAAGTCATGTGTCCAAAATAACTCCATTATTTAGGGAGGTGTTATGCCATCTATTTAATACCTTGGTTTAACTTAACAAACATTTATGTCAAAAAACTATGAGTAACATTTGATTGAGATGGGTGCTATTATGCTTCCCAAATTATTATCAAGTTTTTGCTTTGGAATATTTGAAACAAAACATTTCTCACATCATTAGAGTATGTTAATGTTGTTATGCTGCTCAAATTGTTTCAAAACTTGTTTGACTTTTACCAAAAGTATTTTTTAAAACCATGTCACGTATGCCATTTGGACCTTGTTCATGTGCCATCATACTGTCTAATCTTGTCTAGCTTATTTGGTTAAATCCTAGTCTTCAACAATTGAGTCTTCAATTAACCATATCAAGTTGGAATTCAAACATTGATTGATTCCTATTTAGGCCTAACTTCATAGGAGATAATACACACATCTTTATCTTTTGGGTTGTGTAACTTTAGTTAATTTATTAACCAAATTTGAATACTATTTTTTGTTTGTTATGATAGCCTATCATCATCATTGTTTGTTCCTTTATTTTGGAAACATAGTCTTTTATCTAGGTGCCATTATCATTATATCTTATACCAACTGATCATCTCTATATTTGATTTCATGAATCGGGTTTATGTAAAAGTTTTTCCTAACTTATTAGATTAAATAAAATCACATCATGTCTTTGTTTCAAATATACATTTTGACACCGTTTGGCCAAAAGTCCTAGTATATCCTATTTGAGCTTAGCTTTTGAATCCACGTTTGGATAAAAGTCCTAGTAACTCATTTCCCTTTCCTAATTTAGACCTTGTTTTGAACACTTTGGCCTAGACTTTAACATACCAATTTTTATTCAGATATTTATCCTTTTGTATGTATGAAATTTGACATTAGAATATTTTATGCCAAGTTTTAGCACAAACCATCTTGGATATAAAACTCCACCTTTGACCAAGTTAGATCAAGTTTGAACCCTTTGTCCTTTGGATATTATTTTTTAGAGTTTTTATAACTCTAAGTTCCTATTTTTGAAATTATATCATTGATTTGGATATGTATAGATACACTTAAGGTGGAGTAACATATAATCCAAGTAATGATATAATGGTCACACAAAATGGCTTTGATTTTTATGGATTTATTCAAGCCCCCTTTGGTGATAACATGGATTATGAGACAATTTTTTATCCACCTTGAAAAAATAAAATTAGGGACCAAATTCAAGACCTCAATTGGGATGATATGGTTGGTAAGGAGGAATTGGGTACATAACTCTACAATGATAATGTTATTTATGAGATAGATGTTTATCCACCTTATAATAATTAACCTAGGGAAAAAAGTAAAGAAATGGCTTACATTCCAAATCAAGACCCTTATTAGGATGATATGGTTCATGAGTAAGACTTGGATACTTTGGCTTGTGTAATAAATCAACCTCCAAAACACCCCAAACTTTTTCTTCTAGAAATTTGTCCTTTGGCTTGTGAGAGCAACCAAGCTCCACAACACCCATGCAAATCCCAACCAATCCAATAAGAACCCCAACCAATCAAATAAAATCCAAACCAATCTAATTCAAACCAAAATAGAGCTGATCAATACCCCAAATTATCTAACTAGTACCTCAACCAAGATAATCATTTAAAAACCAAGTTGTGTTTGAAAATGGTAGCTTACAATTGATCATAAACCCAGACCAAGACAACCAACCAATCCAAGATGTTTTTTTTGAACCCATGATTCATTATAAGTCACCCTATGATGAATCACCGTTTATTACTATACCCAATTTCCAAGAGGATCCCCTTGATAATCCAATCTTTGAGGAGTTGTATCTTGACCTTGGTCCCACCATTATGGAGTCTCACTTTGACAAACCATTCTCTATGGAGATCATTCTACCATCACAAGCCGTTATTTATCCAAAACCAAAAATTCAATAAGACATCATTATAGTAGCATCCACATTAGATGAAGAGTCAGAATTAAAGTTAGGTTTTATTTTTGAATCAATATCAAATTTAGAATTAGAAGTAGAATCAACATCAGTCTTGACATTAGATTCAGAATCCCTTGAGTCACAATTAGATTCATAAATAGAATACATTCCTGGTTTTTACAATATTGGTTATGCATTCTTTAAAAATTAATTTGAATAAATTTCTGATCCTTATATGGTTTTTGAGGATTATTACTTCAGCTTCAATAAAATTTCTCCTAGTATCTTCTAGGAGGATTATTTTATCTTACCCCATTCCATTACCATTCCACATACCATTAACATCAACCAACATAGCCATTACATCGATATTCCACCTCCCACAAGTTTTGATTGGGATTGATAGAGTCCTACCTTGTTAAACTACATCTATGGTGGCATATCAATTGAAGAACATGAAGGAGACCAAGACCAAATTCATGCACAAGAAGAATAATCTCCTAGTGAAACCTTTTCAGAGGTGCTAAGGGACAATCAAAGTTCAAATTTAGCATCTTCTTGTGAAAATTTTTTGGAGGTGGTAGAAGATAATCAAATCAAAATTCAACATTCCTTAGTGAAACCTTATTAGAGATTCTTTGAGATAATAAAGACAAATTCAATAGTATAAACCTCTTCAAGGCACCAATATCTGAGCACATAAGTTATTCAATGCTTGATAAAGACATTATCAAAGATGAAATCAAAATAGCTTCCAATCTACAACCTAATTAGATGGTAGCTACTCTCAGGCGCAAACAATAAAATAATATGATGGTCCTATCAAGCTCATATTCAGAAATATTTGGCCCTACCACATCCAAATATATGTAAAATATAGAATTAATAACATTATATGTGCATGAAAATCCTAATCATCATTTGTTTGCCAACCACTACCACCATCACACTTTACATCATCATCCACTTTTACATCACTAAATGAAACCTATCATCCAACATTTATCCTTATTTACCATCCTTGGAAACACTTTCCTTTATAGAGGCTACAAAGATATATTGTCTTGAAATTTTAAGGAAACAAAATCAATGACCAATGAAGATCATGAAAACATTATTTGCATCTAAATCTGTAGCAGGTTCTTGATAGAGTAACTATACAGATGAGGTGTGGATATAAATTTACATTATTAACTATTTTAGTTGTATCATATGTTGATCAAGACATGCATCTCCACATCAACATGAATAATAGAACATTCAACTTGGCTAGAAACAATTTGGCTTGGGCAAAATAATTTACCAAAGCCATACTTTGTCCAAAAAAAATACCCTTATTGTGACCAAAATCATTTACCTTACCATTTTCATTTGTCATTCCTTTTTACATTGTTCCATACCCTATCATTTACCTTACCTTACCACTTATGGGTAATCCTCTTACCATTATATCTAGTTTTCATACCATCATCATCTTAAGCAATACCCTATTCCATTCTTCCATATCATCTATATTATATGAAATCCTATTTTTAGATATCCTACCCTACCCATTTTTTTATCTTGGCTCCTTTGGTTTTTACCACACCTTCTATGAAGGGATTATGATCCAATTTCAATAGTTTTATAATTCTATGTTTAAATGATAGTTTATGAAAGTAGTGTGATAGTGTATCTAGTAAGTTATCTTTCATTCGCATTTGACTAGTGCCAATGATTATAACCACTTATGAGCAAATTAGTATCCCACCTTGTGTTTCTAATTATAACCACCTATGGTCAAATTAGTATCATATACGTATGTCATTTTTTCCTAATTATAACCACCTATGGGCAAATTAGGAACAACACCTTGACATTACTATTCTTATTTTCCTAGCCATTTACCTCAATTTTAAAACTTGTTATGACCTTGTTAGTTCTGACCACCTTTCATGTTGGTATAACTACTATGACTTGAGATCCTAATGATACTACATAGTTTATACTTGATTCATGTTGAAGTTATCTTAGTCCCCCTTTTATCTATGCTCTTGCCATTTTACAAATAACCTAAGACACGTTCTCATCATTTTATGATCCTAAGCAACACTCTTTCCATTTTATGAGCTTGGACCATTTAGTATCTCATCATTCTTGATTGAGTTGAGATACTTTAAAAATTCCAAAAACATTTTCAAAACTGATTTAGAAAACCCGAAAATATTGACCACTTCTTTACCTTAAGGATTCTAGGAACCCTCGCTACGTCATAGGCAAATCACTTATTCTTTAGTTTTTCCCTTTATTTGTGGTCTTTTTATCCCATACACTTTCCATTTTTCAAGACCATTCATATTCTTCTATCACATCCATCATGTTTTATTTTCATCTGTTATCATTTTCTTCTCATTTCCTGGGAGAACTACATTTGGCTTGAAGTTTTTATTGGATCATCACATCCATAAAACTATGTAGGAATCATTCACTCTCCTAGTGCATATGGAGATAACTCATCCACCCCCTTCCTTTTCTTCTATTCCCTCATATTATTCATTTCTTAAGTTGTTACATATTTTATAAGGTTAATGTTTATCATCTTGTTTATGTTGTATTATTTGTACTAACAATGTGACTAACAATTATCTGTTTCTTTTTGTGCCTATTTGTTTGCTTTCATCACTATTTCCTTGATTTAGTATATATGCATTCATTAGGTTATTCTTTGTCAATTTATAATTAAATCCATCCATATTCATACATCTACATTGTCATCATGGTTTTAATCACCAGTGTAGTGTTTTCCTTTGAGTATTGGATCATGGGAGTCAATCATTATGCATATTTCAGCCAAATCCTCATCATGTTCTATCATGATTCCTACCATCACATGCTACAAAAAAAATCATATTCAATAAGTATAAACAATAATGAAAACATCAACATCTCCTCATCACCAACACCTATAACAATCCCAATCATATCCCAAATAGAGTAATTAAATAAAGAAATAATTTCAACCTTTGTTAGTTTGGATAAACATCTCCCTAATATCAAGTTATTTGAATTTACCTTTATACTCTATATCTAGTTATCATCATCATGTCTTAAATCATCATCCAATCAATCATGTTTTCCAAAATCAAGGTGCAATGATTATAATCACCTATGGGTAAATCATTGCACACCATCCCACTTGTATGCTCAATGATTCTAACTGCCTTTGGGCAAATCATTGTGTTGTCACCAATTATTTTCTTTATTATACCTACCATGAGCATGTTTTTATCCTATTTGTTTATCGTAACTGGGGTAAATCCATCTTATCAATTATTATAATTGTCTTTTTACAAATTATTGTGTTAGCATACCATGTTGCCATTATCAAGGTACAATTCTTATAACCGCCTTTGGGCAAACCTTTGTACACCATCCCACTTGCATTCTTGGTGATTTTTACCAAATTTGGGAACCTAATTATGTTTCCACCCCATCCTTTTCATCTTTTTATTCCACTCCTTTCCTCTTTTCAAAGGATTGATTGCCGACCCCTTTACCAATTTTTCCCTTGAGGGGGTACATACAGTTTAACCATTATCATTGAAGTCATAGGCATGCAGGATATTTTCATTATTTGAGAAGACATTACTATGCCTATATCTTTCAATGCCTTCATAAATAGAGGAAAACTTTACACACCTAAAAGTGGCCGCCAATGACCTCTAACTAAGCTTTAGACCAATTTCTAGTAAATATGACAATTTGGCCTAAAAACACTAAAACACACTAAATGGTTCGAACTTGCCATATACAAGTGTTAATTTTGGCCAATGTATCCCTAAATGGGGAAATTAATTTTATGTGATACATAACTTTAATCAAATAATTTCAAGTCAAAATGATGATTTCACACCTAGGTACTCTGGATTGCTCTTTTCTACCAATTTTCTTGCACAAGACACATGCCTTTGTTATTTATGTTAGTAACATCCTAAATGGGATCATTTTTCCAATAAATATAATATCTCCTTCCAACCCCTCTCCAGTCAAATTTCAACCCAATAATACAATATTTTGACTAGTTTGATTAATTGAACACCAATTTATAAAGAATTTGCACCAAAATTATCTAATCATGTTTAAAGATAATTACTTTGAATCAAGAGCTTAAATGGATATTCCATGGAGTTTATTAATTATTTAATTAATGTAAATTGATTTTGAATAACTACATCACCTAAGACATCATCTATGGGGTGTTATCCATAAGCAATAAGTGCCAAAAATATATGATTAAGCCCTCTTATGCCTCTTTAATGCCTCTTTATCCCAAATATTTATGAAGAAATTTATTTATTTTAGCCTCCAAAATTGAATGGATTCTTAGCCATGCATTTTCATCTTGAGGTGGATGGTTCAGGGTCATTCTGATCAAATGGGAAAATCTATAAATATAAGGCCTCACACTCATAATTTTAAGCTATCTTCATGTAATGTTATCATGCTCAAATGATTTCAAAATATATCTCAAGCCAAAGTTATCATTCACAAATGATTTCAAAAGCTATTTTGATATAGTGTTACTATGCCAAATTATTGAGACAAGCTTCACAAGCCAAATCCATAAATCCAATGATGCCAAGAGGAGGTAGAGAATAGCCAAACTCTATTGATGAAGTACTTTAAATCACAATCCGAAAAAGCCAATGAATGATAATTTGAAGAAATGAAGAAAGGTGAGTAATGTTTTTTATGTATTCACATTCTAGTTATGTCTTCATTTGGTTTATTCACCAAGCTCCCCCTAAGATCTTGGCTTAAGGTGTTATTTCATTAGTTTTTTTTGTGTTTGTATTTCATCTACTAACATGATACTAGTCTCCCCTTATCAGATTCCTATGTTCACAAGTATAATATATGAATGTAACCATGCAACATATACAAGGAACATGTCTAGGTAGATATTGCATTGAAGCACGTAGAACCAATGTGATCACATGGAGGCCTAATATGCATTATAAGTATCATGGAAATGTATATATAGTAATCATATAATCCTAACATGAAAACTATTCACGCATAAGATCACTCAAAAGAAATTCAAAAGGCAATGGTCCAAGGAGATTGAAAATAAAAGGCATGTTTAAATGTTGCACAAATGAAATGACGTGACTTAGTCAAATATCCACAAAGGCAAGGATGACATATTCAAATGTCCATACAATAAATAATTACATATTCAAATGTCAATGAAGATATACATAGGCATAGGGGCCACAAGAAAATGAGAATATCTAAATGCTTGAACAAGGAATACAATAGCAAGTAAAGACACTTGAGGAAATGCATAAAGGAAAGAATAAACAACCAACATAAGCATTTCATAATAGTGCATGGATAAAATATGTTAAAAAAATGTTAAGTATATAACATATTAGTTATCCTATGTAAGATATAATCATGGATAAAGGCATGTGTAAGTACATATGTAAGCTCAAACATGAGAATTAAATGTGCTCATCAAACCATATAACATGTGTGTATCAAGATCAAAGAAGGTGAATGTTACCATTGTTTACATGACATGAGTAGAGGAAAGGCCCAACATCTAAAATAGGAAAATATAACATATTTGTGTATGCTAATATAGTAATAAAGTATAGGTATGACACACATGTGTGTATGTATAAATAACTGAGTATGTCATCCATCAACATGGAACTAGCACATATATTCCAAGGAGTCAATAGAACATGTAGGAGCCAACCTTTTTTCTTTTTTAATATTTTTTATTTTTATATTTTGGAAAATTATAAAAGGAAAGATAATCCTATAAAGCCATCCAATGTATGGTCATAGATATCTCAACATTGTGAACCTAGTGTAACAATCTTGTGATGTTATTGAGGAACACCTATAGGTTCATTATTTGTCACTATAGTATTAGTGGTATTTTGTGTATGTAAAATATGACTCTATGGTCATGGATTAGTAGTAGGATTAATAGGATTAGGGATTCATGGAACCCATCATTGAGTGATATATGGTTTATTTGGACTAACAATATTAGAAACATGTTTAGGTGCTCTTTATATTTGAACATGGTGTGTAGTAGATGGGGATTCTATGGAATCTACTGTATGTCTTTGATGTAATAGTCTCTCAAGTACTAGTTGCCTAGTAAAGGGGATTGTATGTTTCTTATCATTTTGAGGTGATAAGCCGTATTAGGATTGGTAATTAGATATATGGGTATAAGTTTCTCTTATTAAAGAGGATGCTCATATGGAATCCCTTAAAATTTGACTACCCAATTGGCATGAATGTATTTAACACATCCATGTAGTGTAGAGGGTACTACTCAAAGTGTATGGATCTAAAGTCTCCCAAATAATATATCAAAGATGCTTATGGGAGGTATAAATAAAAATGTAGTAATCACATGTAGGGGACCTACATGTAAAGTTAGGTCAATCTCACCAAGAACCTTTTAGGAGGTCCCATCAAATGATCTAATTGATCTAGTAGAAGGATGTAAAGCATGATGAGTATAACCAAGTGTGTATGTAATTTCATGGTGAAAACATTCTTTTTTGCACCATTATCAATCATAACACTATGTATAGGGTTTTTATCAAGGTATGCTAGAATAAATAAATAATGAATATTAGAGTCATCATCTTTAATCTCATTGTCATCAAAAACAATATAAGGTTTCTTAAAAATAGGAGGTATATGCCAAGTGTAAGTACCAATAATCCCATCTAGTTAGTTCCTATAATATATAGGAGGTCATTTTAACTTCATGTTCCTTTTTAGAATGATATTGCAAAGGATTGTTATATATTTTATGATTTTGGTGATCACCAAGTTGTGAAATTAACTCCTTTGGAGGATTCTCAAATGCAAGATTTTGGTCATTGATAAGATATTAAATTCTTGTGTTTTAAGGTAAAATATTTGTTTGTAGAATGTCCCAGTCCATGATGATAATCACAATAATCATTCACATAATATCCTTTGTGTAGAGGTATACTCATATCAACCTAGATAGGATGAGGGGGAGATATAAGTTAACACTCTAATAACCATAGGGATAATTAATCTAGGTATTTATAAAAATAGGAGAAATATCTCCTTTATTTATTGGATAAAAAAAGATTATTAGGATACTATGAAACTGTGTTAACCATGGTGGTTGTTTCCTTTTTAGGCTCAAGAGGTTTTAACTTATAACTTTGTTTGATTGTAAATTCGGCATTAGATGTATATGAAGTTGGTGTGTTCGATACATGATTTAGATAATTTAATGAATAAATATTCATTTAATGGTCCCATACAACATGGCATAAGTCATCAAAAGATTTTAAAATCTTAAAAACAAAAGCAAACTTTACTTGAATATGTCTTGCAACTACTTATGTACCATATGATTTGTCATTTCAACTAGCATGGTATTTTATCTCAAGACATATTTATTGATAGTTTTATTGATTTCTTGTTTGATTTAATAAATTTGAGCATAGGAAACCTTTTCATAAATATCAATGGAAAAGTGCACACTAAAAACTAGTCTACAAGAGGTTTGAATGTTTTCATAGATTTGAAAGGTAAATCATAAAACCACCTCAAAGTATAGTAGTTTAGGCTTATTGGGAATAATTTGGTAAAAATTATATAATTTGAGGAATATTCAAGGCATGCCACATAAAATGATCAAATATGTTGTTCAGGATCAACTTTGTCATCATAAAATGGAAACTTATGTGCAACAAATGTAGCTGATAAAGGGTAAAGATATATCTCAAGTGCAAGAGGGTTATGAAACACATCTTGTGAATCAATAGCATGAGAATATTTTAAATAATTTTTTAAAATGTTTTTAAACTTTTTCTCCAAGGTATTTATAACTTGAAGGAATGTTTGAACTATTGACTCAATAGAATTTATGTTATAAATTCGAGTAGTCACCAAAGGAGATGTAAACATGGTTTGAGTAGTAATAAGCATTGAAACCATTATTTGTGTTGAAAAAATTGGTAATTATATGGTAGATGTAGAAATATTAGTTTCAATAAATAAAGGCTTAAACACATAACCCATGCCCCCAATAGATGTATTATGTTATAATGTGCTCAAGGGGAGGGATGTTTCAACTATAGCCTTTGAAATTTTTGTTTCTATTATAATTTTTAAGATTTCATCAAGATATTCAAAGTTTATATGAATACACTCACAAAATAACTCAATTATTTTCACTTGATCATGGTCTATGTGCTCATTTTCAATTGTTCACATTTTTTATTACCATAATATTTTTCTATGATAACCCTATCAATATGTTTTTCATTATCAACATGAGTATCATCATGTTCCAGAGTATGATATACCTCATTGGTTTGAGACATATTAGATGGTGGGAGGGGAATCTCAATTTTTTCAATAGGTACACCTACCAATTTAGGGATATACTTAGGTTACATGAAAGATAATATAAATAGGAATTAAAAATGTACAAGAATCAAAAACCCTAGTTAGATTAAAACCCTCTGTATAAAATAAAATTGCCTTCATACAAATCAGGTTCACCAAATGTTTAACCATAAATTTTATTCTAGGTTTGAGTTACCTATAATATAAAAAGGGGTATATATAAATAACAATGCACAAGGTTGATAACTAGATCTACAGTAGGCCAATTAGGTGTTAAACTCATATATAAGCATACCACTAAATTTATTATGTTAAGAATAGGATAAATATAGAAAGTAAAACTAAGTTATGAATGAAAATAAAAAATAATTAGTATACTTAGTTGGTTCTTATAATAACATAGTGTTGGATATAGAATAGGTAGAAAGTAGATTGGTAGATGATTCTATAATAGTTGTCAGATTCTACATTTAATACATCTAGAGCTCTAAACACTAACGTCAACGTAGGATGGTTGTGTAGATACTAATATTTAAACTTGATGTAAGTGATTTAAATGGAATCCTTATTTTAAAAGGATGTGACCACATATATTCTTATACATTTATATTTTACTTCACTCTAGTGCATTCATATCTAAGTCATGAAATATCACTCATAAATTTCTAAAACTCTATTTCTTCATATTCATAATGAGCTCAGGGAGAAATGGGTTAGTGGGAAAATGGTGTCAAGCTAACCTAAAAGACCCCTTTGTTAGTGAGTATTTCTTACATATACAATACTCTAAAGAGTGCCTCAGACTGATGTAGTTCTCATCTATGTGTTAGCTTATGTGTGAGTCAAGAAATATGCGCAAAATAAGTACAAAAGTGACCTATCTTGCAACTTGGAAAATATATCTCTTGGGATAATTATTTATTACTTAAAACTTGTATATGTTTTTTTCCTATGACTGGTATGGAAATAGGGAAGTTTTATTTAATTAAATGTTTGATAGAGTGATTTTTATAGTTTACCTCAATCTTTTTGGTCTTCTATAAGTGTGAGATAGGTGAGGAATACATTAGGGTTGGTATTTTATTTATATTAATCCATTTAGACATGTTTCATTTTAATACTAGATGACTTAGGGCACTAGACACTTGAATTAGGTTAGGGCACTAGAGTCAATGTTAGTGTCTATCCCAAACATCAGTGTCTAGGGAATAAAAAATAAAGTACAAGCTCATAACTTGTAGAGGTAGAAGATAAGTTCATTGTAATCATTTTGGGCAAGATACAAGGCATGGGTGATCAATATAAATTTTGTCAAACTAAGAGATAGGCTAAGGGGAATAATATAGAGTAGATGGAAGACTTATAGATGGTGGGAGAGGTCTAGAACTAAGAAGAACATCCAAGGTCTGAGTTATCCAAGTGTATAATATTGAGGTGCTATATAATCCATTTATATCATATAAAATTTCCATCCTTGTCTTAGTACCACCCCAATTATTGTGCCACTTTTGTTAAAATATACTTGAAATATATTTCTAAAGTATGATATCACTAGTATTGGTTTCTTAGTTACCTTCTTATTAATATCTTTAAAAAAATTGTTCAACTTCTTTGGTACAAATGAATGCCTTATAATTTCCTATAAAAAATTTAGTAATTACCTTGAACACTCCACTAAATTACCAAATAAAATTTGAGTAAATTATTCCTAGTTCATGAATACATGTATCTTCCAATGTGTTTCTTGGTGATGGCCATTTTATAATTTCCCACACTTCTCAGGATCCATCGAAAGTCCCTTTTTAGATATTAACAAATTTAAATACATCAATTATGTTTTCATAAAGCTAAATTTATTCACATTTATCAACAAATTTTCTTTGCACATCTCCAACACTTTTTATACTTGTGATAAGTGTTCCTCTTTAGTCTTACTGAACACTTGGATTTAATCCAAGTATACAAGGATATATTTTACTATAAATGAATTTAGTAATTACTTTATTAATCCCATGAATGTGATTGGCACATTTTTAAATTTAATGACATTACTAACAATTATTTCAACCTATCTTTCATTTTGAGTGTTGTATTATGTTCATCCCCTTCCCTTATCATAATATGGTGATGCCTACTTATTAGATCAATTTTGGATAGATATCTATCTCCACTTAAGTAGACCATAAATTCATCCATGTGTGGAAAGGGAAAATTGTAATTGATAATTATATTATTAATGGCACTCAAATCAATACACATGTTCCACCCTCATCCTTTTTTTTGGAAAACCCATTGGCACTACACATGCTTAAACTTTGTTTGATTAGTATTTAATCCAGTAGCTTATGCACCTGACATTGCAAATCTTCATTTTATTATAGTTTCATTTGGTATATCACTTTATTTAATATAATAACTCTTGTAATCAAATTACATATGATGAATTATGATACACATCAGTGGTATCCCCTTTGGCAAGTCCTTAAATACTCTGTTGATGAACTTGTTTAACAAATCCCTTACTTCACATGATAGTGGTTCACATTTATTGACATCCTAGTACTTAATTTGTGTCATTCTTGTTATGAGTTGAATTATTTTCCTAATTTATTAATTTAATTAGTTCCTTACCTCACACCATTATTACTCTTATGTAAACACTAATATTCACTCATATTATTACTCCTTTAATGGACTACGGGTGAAATTTTAGCCCTTTTTGTCCAAGTGATATGTGTTTAAATTTCATTAGATACCACATTTATATCATATTTACAAGGCCTTATAAATAGCACATGGCATAAATCTATGATCATTGCATTGCACCATACATTATATCAATATGTGTTGATGTTTAACTTCACAAGGCATTGTTGTTTTACCACCGCTTGGTAACTTTTATGTCACCATGATACCTTCTATAGGTTTGGATTCCCTACTTTATTTATATGCAATTTTTAATCCATCTTGTGTGAGTCCAAATCATTAATGTTATCATTATCCATAATCACATTATATCATGTGCCTCATGACTTGCACACTATCCTAAAAATATTTTATTTTAATTAGTTCCTCATTCTCGTTCAATAATATCAACAATACCTATTTCATTATGAGTATTTCCTCATGCACATGTCCCTTTGAGTGTTATACTGACTCAATGGATTATATATCTCTATGTTCGATATAAACACTAGTCTTAGCTCTATTATTTGTTCTTATTAATTGTGGGAATTCAAAGATGTAATGGCCAGTCTATCTATGTTAATAAAATGTTCTATATAATCCTCTTCCCTTATTTGACCAAATATTCCTCACCCTCTTGGTATGTAGGATGTACTTGGTTGCATTTTTTCTTTTTCAAATCCTTGTATCTTTTATTACCCTAGCATAAGCATAATATGTGATTTTTTTTATTACCATGTATATGTAAGTTCCTTCTTATGTTTCATTATTCTACACATGTAGATTTTTCCTCTTCTTGCATGGTGATATGGTGTCTTTATGAAAACATTTCTTCTAGATTTAGTGAAAATTTATATGCTTCTCCATGCTTTGAACTAAACTAAAACTTATTTATTATTGAATAGAGAGTATTGATGAAAATTTATATTTGTATAATTCTATAATACATCATCATATGATGTTATACCTAACTGGTCATAATCTATTTAATGACTTAAACTTTAAGACTCCATCTCTTTGTTAATCTTTTCTTTGATTTTGTTCATTGGGATTAATATCCTCATTCACTATTACTTGTACCTTATACCATATAGAGACACTTCTTGGTGTCCTTGCACTTATTTCAAAACCAACCACATTCACTCTTCCCTCATTTCTTCAAACTTGTCTCCATTGGTTTTCCTCTAGGCACACTTCCTAGGACTTAAGGGCCAAATATTGGATTAGGTATCAATAGATCAATATTATAGAATGGATAGTTTTATAATGCTATTAAATATCTGGTATATACCCTTTAAAACACTTATACCCATTCTAACATTCATTCACTCCATCCAAGATCTCGATGGCCTTCAGAGACTTGTAGCCTTTTTTTTTATATTTTTCCCTTGGTTTACCAAAACCATGAATCATATTGAAAATTTAAGACCATTTTTAACTACCCTTTATACCCCTTTATGTTTTTGTCAAATTTTATGATCAAAATCCATTTATTTCTACCACTTATTTTGTAAAATACCCTTCTTTTAACACCTAATTAGGCCTAAGCCAAAACATTATGGTCAAAATCCATACAATACCATCTATAAAAGTATAAATATATGTGATTAACTTGATGTATGTTAAATACAACCTAAATAAAAAGTTTCATAAAATTTAGATGGTCAGAACACATTTTACAAGCCTAACCTTAATTTTGGGTTTTCTTAAATCTTGCACACATCGAGGGTAGAAAGAATCCAATATATTGAGTTAGAATGAATTTAAAAAAATTAAATATCATTTATTAGGTTTTTTTTAACCTAATACAACTTCCCAAACACTTTTTTTAATCTAATTCAATGCATTAATACTAGAACACAAAGAAAACATAGTGGAGTGTGCACTAAATGATGATTGTGTATGATAAAATAGGGTTCCAAGTGTAGTATAAGTATTTATAGATTTTGAATATAAGTTATCAGTCTTTTAATTTATCTATGGAAACACCTTCTTACTTTCATATCCCTTAAAAGGTCACTTCTCTCATATGACTATAAGTATTCATCATAAACGATAGGTTTTTGCCTCCTTATACATGGTTGAGTGAACACTTGGGCACTACTTGAAGTCAAAAATTAACTTGATTGAATATAGGGTTGTATTTTTATAGTTTCACACCTATCAAACTATTAAAATACTAACAAATCGACCACCATCACTTGTATCTTCTATTCTTACTCTACCTACTCTACTTGTTCACACAACATGGTTTCTTGACTGTGCAAATACTAAGCCATCTACAGGTAACAATAGGGTCCTTTAAATTAGACTTAAGAGACTTAAAATGATCATAAAGGATCTCCAAAATTATTTATAATTTTTCAAACCACACTTTCAAAGGTTCACAAGATTAGGATGAGGAAAATAAGTCTATTCACAGCTACAACATGTTGGTTTATTCCTAAAATAGGGTATAGGTAGGGTTTATGACCTTTAGGGATTTAAGTGTTCATTTAATATATCATGAAAATATATATCATACTAAATATCCCACTAAAATTCACAATAAGATTCATTCATTACTCAAACTATTGGAAATCTTAACATCCATTAACCATAACTCATTCATCAAGTCTGTTATTTACTAGATAGTGTATAGACCTATCTAATACTGAGTTATCCCTCAAAAATTATACACACTCAGATTCTACCAAATACATATAAATTTTTATGTGTATTTTTTACATACCTAAGGTTAATGATCAAACCAACCATTGTGTCTACCATCTCCAAATGCAAGTTAGTTTCTCCTTATAAGACTGTTTGCTTCTTTTTAACCCCTTTTTTTCAAATTTTACAAGAGTATATAAACCTATATGCAATAATATTTATTAAATAAATAATAGATACAATTATACAATACTAATTATATGAAATTCAATCTACAACAAAACCAACTATTCTTTTATTCATGCTTGCCAAACTTGATTACACAATACAGTCCATAAGAGGACTTATCATCTTTCTTATGAGGGTTTTATACCTTTTCTCATTATATAACCCTCATAATCATCTCTTGGATTCATATTCTTTATACCAACCCCAAAACTCCCATACCATCTTCCATCTTCACCAACTTCTATGTTGGTTATCAAAATTGGTTATAAAACTACCTCCTTACTTAATTACCCAACGTATGGGTAAGGTGACCATTATAATAAAACATGACTTCTACCTTTGGAATTAAAATTTAGGACTTATAATGTCCCCTAAAACCAAAATTTCCCATCCAAACACTTCAAACATACAAAATGACCCTCTTAGTCTCTATTACAATATTTGAATTTTCAAATTCTAGTTTTGGATGGAAAACTCCTAAAAGTCCTATAACACATCCTAAGGTGCCCAAATGGATTATAAGACAATAAATATACCTAATAATGTCCCTAAAACACATTTACATCAAACATTGACTAAGCCTTACCTCCTATAGACCAAAACACAAAAATGATGTTTTCTTGCCTTAATGCTCTTGCATCAAGTCTCAACCCATTCAAGTATCTTATGACCTTATCATGGTCAATTTTTTTATGGTTTGATTGAATATTAATATTATAAAATTATTTTATGTAAACTTTTATAGATAAATCCCTTTACATCAAATTATATACTTTATATAATAGTTCTAACTGATGATCCCATGTATAAAATTTCCCTCTAGTTTAATGACCATTCTATCCCACTAAGTTCAATTCTCCTTTCCCTTCCTATGCCTCTCATTTTTAACTTCCTTACACCATATCATAACATGACCCTTTGAATTGGTATATACTACCTTAAGCCACTGTGATAAGTTGAAATATTTAAACTCAAAATATTATTTGTTAATATTGAGCCAATATATTAATTCTTTGAGATTCAAACTTCCTAATAATAATTACATCTCTATTTTTTCATCTAATGTAGTACATAAAATATCCTTTAATATTTTATTTTCACATGTATCAATATACTCTTTGATTTCCTCTCTATTATTTATGCCTTTTGCATGTTAACCTTCCTATTCACCATCACTTTGTTCATCCCTTAGTGTGAATCATTGTCTTCTATCCTCCTCAACAATTTTTAGGTATCAATTCATGAAACACACCACATTAAAGACTTTATTAAGTCTTCAAGTCAATTTGAATACTATCATGCCTCTATTGACAACTCTCTTGGGTGGTATATTCAACTTATAGTAGTCTCATTTATTCACCTACAAATTTTTATTTAGGCTTGACTTCCTCTTATACCAATTTTGGTGAAATTTAGGTAAAAAATATTTATTAAAGGATTCATTCAACCATATTATTAATTGATTCTCTCAATATACCTCTCTTCAATAATTATCATAGTGGTGATTATAAAAATGATAACATTTATATTATATTAACTAACATAAAACTATAAATGTATATATCCCAAGCCAAAGCTATGGGCTGATTCTATGATTTGTGTTACATACAATATATTGAGCCTTCCCCATGCCAAACTTTTATTCTTCCTTGCTACCTTAGGGGTCCAATAAAACTCCTCTTCTTTTTCTTTTTTATTTGTCTGTAAAGATGTCCTTTATAGATTCATTTATTATTTTGAAAGTGATATGCATTTAAATTATATTATTCTAGATCCCTCACTCATGTAAATACCACTAGATTAAATTAATCATGCAAATTTATCTATTTTACAAGCCTATGAAATAATTATAGGATCCTAAAAAATAACATTGTCTAAATCCCCATTAATTTTTAGGATTGATCATGAATTAAATAGTAACTTTAACACATCCCACTAAATTTTACTTTATTTTTAATGTAATATATTATACATAGTCTATTTGTATGCCTACATGGTATTATACAAACATAGTTGACTTAGAATAATATGTGTTACCTATCGATTCAACTTTTCACTCTAACTTAAGCCTTAACACTCTTCACACCTTTGTCCATATCTTGAGCCTTCTTATCTTTCACATGATGATTGAATTTAATTAATTTTCAGACTATGTTCCTATAAATATAGGAGTAACACTCATAGATGATGTAATATTACCCTTGTACCTATGATGATCATGCATCACTTGTGCATTCAATTAAATTTTTCATACAATAATGGAATCAACTCCTCTTAAAACTCATCATAAGGAACATTCAAAACATAATGTACATCTTAGGTAATTTATAATTATTATGATTAAATTGATAATTCAATGCATACTTGTTCATTTGAAATTCAAAATATAAATATAGTGATTCAATCTCTTCTCATGATAATAATCATCCAAAACTAATACTTATTTTTTATTAGTTTCTTCCTACACAAATTTACAATATAGTAAAATAAATTTGATTCCAATACTTCATCATGATTCTACATGATCCTAACATTTGGAAAAATGAATTCATCAAATCTTATTTCTAATAGTTTAAACAAAACATGTGGAATTATTTTCTCCAAGTGTGCAACTCAATATGTAGAAAAGGGAATGCTCACCTCCCAATCATGTGATGTCATCAGGAATATATGGACCTCATCAAATTCTAAGCCCAAGGGATTTCCAAATAATCCAAACACAAATTTAAGGATTCCCAATGACCCAAAACATAGGATTTAATATTACTAGTAGTAATCATAATGGCTTAGGTTTTAATAAACATAATCACACAAAAAATTCATTCATAATACAATAGGTAGTCTAAGTATTTTTTAGGATTTTCTCTCTACTTTCAATAGTTTACAATTATAGGCATTTGAATTATGTAACTCAAATATTAGTGGAATAATCATGCACCGCCACACATGACCCAAGATCCAACTAATTACTTTACATAAATCTAAGTATAGATCAACCATAAAAAAATTATCATCCTGAACATCCATTTCCCCCACACATTTTCAACACAATATTGTTTAAAAAATATATCATGACATTTTACACACTTTACACACAATATATCTTGACATTTTCACATGGTTTGAATATTCAAATACAAAAATTATTTAGAAGTTTCTAAAGGATAACAATATATATCCTACCTAAAACACATTTTCAAGGTATTCCTCTTGATTTTAAAATTCTCTTATAATTATTTTTTTCTTAGTCCTCTTTATTCCCTTATATTATAACTAGCCTCCTTGAATATGAGAGAATACGGTGAAATATAAAAATATAAACATAAGGAAGAATGAAATGATACATTATGAAATCATTCATGGTGGGACATGTGTCCCATCCAAACCATGAAACTAAACCCTTTTATAAGTATCTTAGAAGGATACACTCTTGGTTAGAGGGCCTCCTGGAAATTACCCAAGGCACACATGTCAAGAGTGTTCTCCTTGGATAACTAAAATGTTTTTTAAGTATTTTTAAATAATTAAAAAAAAATCATTTTAAAGGCCATACAAGTTTTAAGATATTTGTAATGGGACCACCTAACACATGTCTAGGTGGGTGTTATAAATTTTCAATCAAGATATTAGGTGGCCCATTAAGCCAGGTTTAGTTATTCATAGAAAAATAATCACAAGGCTCTAAGGGATCCAAACACAAATGACATATGTAAGGGTAAAATCATATACACTAATCATGCAAATAAATTTCATGCTTATGATAGGAATGTGTCATTAGTCAATGAAAAAATCTTATTATCCCATTTGAAGGATTTTAACCCAAAAAATATCATTAATGATAAGCATGAAAATGAGATAAAATAATAATGCATAAAAAATTAATTTACCTCTCAAAAGAAAACCATAGTGACAAGAGATTTAAAGTGGAAAACTAAACATATCAGAGAAAAACTCATGTGATCTTATTATAAGGCTAACAATAAATATTTCCATAAGTATAAGATTTGACCAAAAGGACAAGAGAAGAATAGAAAGAGCTAAATTAATATTAGTGAGGAAAATAGGAAAGGAAGGCCTCTTTTATAGAACCAGAGGAGGAAAATAAGAGTTACATAGAACCCCATTATGACCTTAAATGTCTTCCAAGTGTGTGTCGCTTATATCCTAATTCTTTTTAAAGAGAAGGGAGGTGTGTACCATGTGGGAAAATGAGTTACACATAAAATTAACTCCTAAATCCTAAAGGAAAACAAAGAGGTTAGTGATACTTCATGGAATCTAAATTGATGTGAATTAAAAATTCACATAAATATAAATTTTGCACATATAGAAAAGGACTTAGAATAAAATAAATTATCTAAAATAAAAGATAATTCTAAAACTCCCCCTTCAACTTTTTTTATGGATTTTAAAAATAAAAAAGAAGGGAGGAAACATCATAAACTCTCTCCCTTGATGAGAACTTCCTTCAATCCTAAATTGTTACAAAAGAAAACAAACTTGTCTTTACATAGTGTTTTAGTGAAGATATCAACCATTTGTTCTTTAATAGGATATAAAGAGAGAATAATTTGATTATCTTCAATAATTTCATGTTGAAAGTGATGTGGAATCTCAATGTGCTTGGACCTTGCATGAAAAACTAGATCTTTTTCTAACACAATTGCACTTTGATTATCACCAAAAATCAAAGTAATCAAATGTTTTGGGTGGCCCAAATATGTAAGAAGTCTTTTAAGCCAAATAACCTTTTTGTAGCATTATTAAAATCTTTATATTTAGCTTCTATGTAATATAGAGATATAGTTATTTATTTTTTTATTATTCCATGAAATAGTGCCTAAACCCAAAGAGAAACAATAACCATTAGTGGATTTATGATCATTAGGATCACTAGCCCAATTAAAATATAAATAACCTACCAAAGAAAAATTATTATTCGAGTTATACTTGATTACAAAATTTATAATACCTTTAATATAATGAAAAATTCTCTTAGCAAATTTAAAATGAGTATCTTGAGGTTTAGACATAAAGCAAGAAACTAATCCAATAGAAAAAATAATATCAAGATGAGTATGAGTAAGATAATTCAAACTACCAACTATATATATATATATATATATATATATATATATATATATATATATATATATATATATATATATATATATATATATATATATATATATATTTGGATCAATTTTTTTTTCTTTCCATGTAATAAAGTAATTTAAGATGAAGTTCACAAGGACTAGCAACATGTTTGCAATCTAACATATTAAATCTAGATAATAAATCATATGCATATTTAGATTGAGAAATAGAGATGCTATCATTTTCTTGTCAAACTTGATTGCCTAAAAAGTAATGTAATGGACCCAAATAAATAATTGCAAAGGTATTATTGAAAGCACTTTTAGTGAAAGAAATCATTGAAATATTACTACTAGTTATGATTAAGTCATCAACATACAAAAAAATGATAACTATATCGTTCAGAATATTTTTGACAAAACAATTAGGATCATTAGAACTATGAGTAAAGCCTTGAGCTATAAAAATTTGATAGATTTTATAGTATCATTCTCTAGGAGATTATTTTAAACCATACATAGATTTATTTAATTGGCATAAAAGATGTTCATTTTTTTTATTATTAAAAATAGGAGGTTGAGACATGTAAATTTATTCATGTAATTCACCATTTAAGAAAGCACTCTTAACATCTATTTTATAAATAGGCCAATGCATGTGAGCAACTAAAACTAAAATAAATTTAATAGTGGGAATTTTAGAAATAGGAGAAAAGGTTTAATTAGATTCAATTCATTTCATTTGAGAAAAAACTCTAACAACTAATCTATATTTATATTTTTAAATTTGATTATCAAAATTGAACTTAGTTTTAAACAACCATTTACAACTTACCAAATGATGCCCTTTAGGTAAAGGAACTAAATCCCAAGTGTTATTACAAATCAAAGAGTTGTATTAATCATGCATAAATTTTTCTCAATGAGGGTGATCTTGAGATTGTTTTAAATTTTGAAGATCATTATTATGCACAAGTTTAGACATTAAAACATAATTGAAATTTTTTTGCCTGGTTATATGAGTATCATTAAAATCAACATTAATTCTTGAATCTTCTATAATAGCCTTGGCCCATTTAGACATAGATTTAGGTGGAGAAAGACTAGAATAAGGAGAAAAACTTGTAGGAAAAACATCATTATACAACACATCATTATGATCATCACTAGATTCAAAAAGAAAAGAAGTAGAAATAATATCAATAAAATTGGTCTTAGAAGCACAATCAAGCACACCTTTTTCAGCAATATTAACATCCCTTTTAATCTTGATTTTATTAGTTTGAGGATCATAAACCTTATAATATTTATATGATTCATAATATCTAAAAAATATAAAAGTATGTACTTTATAATCTAACTTATTATGATTTTTAATTAGAATATGAAAAAATGCATCACAACTAAAAACACGTAAATATTTTAAATTGGGTTTTCTACCACTCTAAGCTTCTTCAGGTGTAATATTTAAGAAAATTTTAGTGAGAGTCCTATTAATGAGATAAACATAACAATACGTGGCTTCAAATCAAAATTATTAAAGCATATTTTTAGCATGCAACATACACCTAGACATTTTAGTCATAGTCCTATGTTTATGTTCAGCAACACCATTTTGATCAAGTGTGTAGGAAACAATTTTCTCATGCTAAATTTCATGTTGCTTATAATATTCAAGAAAGTCATTGTTAATATGTTCAATACCATTATTAGTGCATAATATGCATAAATAATAATGAGATTATTTTTTAACAAAGGCATGAAACTCAATAAAAGTGTCTAAAAAATGATCTTTAGTTTTTAATAAATAAATTCAAACTCATCTAGTGCACTAATAAAAGTTAAATCATAATTAGCACCATTAATATAAGGAGTTTGTATAAGGACTAAAATATCACTATGAACTAAATGAATCTTTTTCGTAGCACATCAAGAGTGATTTTTAGAAAATGATTCTCTATTAATTTTATTAGCCATACAACCATTACTGATCTGGGCAATAATTTAGGTGACGGTTCTATCCCAATTGATGATGGAACTTTTGAGAGCCATAACTTTTGCATCATAGCTCCAATTGACTCCCCATTTGAACCATTAGAAATATAAGAATGATGAAAATGCGGTGAGATAGCACTGATATTTACTTGGTGGTTTTTGACCCCTGAAAACCTAATGAAAGTGCCCCAAATTTCAATTTTAGTGGTGCAGTCTAAAAATAGTAAGTTTCTAAAGATAGTAATTTCTCAAATTTTGTATTGTTTTAAATCATGGAATTTAAACCACTTAATCTCCCTTGATATTGGTGACCTTCCACATACTCCTAATTTTAAAATATGTATAAATTAATATGTAACTCAAAATAGAAATTAGACATCTCTTCACAAAAATAAGCATATACTTGTATTGTGATCTTGAGTAATAAAACATCTCTTCTAAGAGAATTCATTGTTACTGTGTTATTTTTCTGTTCTTGAAATATTTGTCAATCAAAAATTCTAAGTTTTGGATCAATTACAAGTAGAAGTAGTTGAAGAAATGTTAGGAAAACCTTATACCATATTGAGTTTCTTTATTAGTGCAATACTTTGGTAATTAATATGCCCTAATATTTTATGCCACAAGTTAGCATCATTAAGAACAATAAAAGCATGAGAAGATGAGGGAGAAGAGAATCCAATAAATTTGAAAAATTATCATTATCTATAAAAATAGTAGAAATTACTTAAAAATCTTGCTTATTAGATTTAACATAATAAGTTTCATTAATAAATTATACCTTATAGTCTTCTTTACATAATTTAGGTATAAAAAATAATTTTAAATTCAAATCAGGAACAAGCAAGATATCATGCAATTTACCATTATGGATTTTAACATTTCTTATGCTTCAACATTAAAAAAAACATCATTTTCAAGACTTAAATGATTATTAGAAATATCTGGTTCTAAAAAAATAAATAATTGAGCATTAGATGTCATATATTGAGTAGCACTAGAATCAATAATCTTTTCAATAAGAGAAGCACACAAAGCACAAGTAAAAGCACATCTAGTATAAGACTATTATTTTACTTGAGTCTTATTGTTACTACTGCTATCATTATTTTTGACTTTAAGTTTTCAATTTTTTATATCATGTGCTTTTTTAAGTAGTGATCTTCATCACAAGTGTTTTTGTCATAATAATTATGCTCTAACTTTTTATAGGTTTAGAGTTAGATTTTTGATATTTCTTATCATGTGTATTATTGGAATTAACATGTTCTTTGTCATTTTTATGTTCGTGTTTAGAAATAAAATCATGTTCATAATTATTAAGACTACCAAATTGAACCAATTATTATTCTTATTGATGCAACACAGTACAAAATAATTCAAATATCAACATAACAGATATAATAAGAAAAGTTAATTGTAAATGAATATTAGTAATAAACTATTGAAAAGGTTGAGAAAAACACTTTTTCATTATAATATGAATCAAATTAAAATCATAAAGTTTAACTCCTAAAATAACTAGTTGAGAATGTAAAGAATGAACTTTAATCAAGATATCATCCATAGTTTTGAAATCATTGTACTTTAAATTAGATAATTGATCCTAAATTTAAATTTTGTGATATTTATTCACATCATAAATAGACTTAAGTTTAGACCAAATAGTGGAGGCAAGAGAATAACCATCAATGTGGACATGTAATTTGAGGGTCATAGCCATGCCAATAAATCTTAAGGCCTCATCATTTTTGGCTTGCTATTTCTCTTAAATTTCAATGGAGGTAGTCTTTATATCTAGTTGAGGATCTGTATCATCTACTATATACAATAAATGTTTAAAAGTGAAAATATATTACATATACAATTTTTATAAATGGTAATTGGTGGATGTAATTTTAAATTTGAGTAATAATTGAGTCATTGTGCTATGAAATCTCACCCAATAACTAGAAATCGAATAGGAAAAAAATCATGTAAACAATAAAGATGTAGGAGGGGCAAGAAACCAAAGGATGACTTGCCAGAATGCAAAAGAAATAACTAGAAAAAAAATGGAAGCCAAAAAAGGATACATGAATTGCAAAAAAATATGGTTTATTAATTTGTTGAAAAAGGTCTAATTTTGATTTAAAATTTTTAAGTAATGAATATTTTTCTCTTATTTAAAAAAAAATAAACAAAGAATTTGATTTTAAAAACTTTGATAAAATTAATTGCCCATAAATTTTGAATAAAATAAAGGCAATAAGGTTCTAAGATATTTTTTTGGTTGAAATTGAAATTAAGCTCATACAAAAAAAAAATTAACTTACCAATTAAAAAAGAAAAGAATCTTCTTTTGATTTTGAGTTTATTTTATGTAATTAAAAAACTCAAGCACTGAAAAAAGTTGAATTTGAAAGAAATGACTTTCCTTAAAAAATAGAAATGACTTATATATATTATATGATGAAATAAATCTAGTTTAGAGTAAATTGATTAAAAATTGATTTAAATTAAATGGATTTTTTTTTTTAAATGTTGCATGAACAAAACAAAATAATTGTAAAAAAAAAGAAATGTACCTTTGAGAAACTAAGACAAGGTGCCTCTTGGCATCCACTCACTAGGAAAATGTAGCAAAGAGAAATTTAAAAAAAATTAAGACCCCTGTAGAGAGAAGGCATGTGGGAAGTAGGAAAAAGAAAAAAAAAATTTAAAATCAAGAAAAAAATGACTCCTTGATACTGAACAGAGAAGGAGGAAGGTGCTCAAGGATGAATTAAAAAGTACAAAAAAGAATAGATAAAAAATCATTTGGAAGTAGGGTAGTGATTGGTAAAAATGAATATATTTTTTTGAAAAAAAAATTAATAAAACTTAGCTAAAGTCACCTAGTTATACATCCTACTAATGGCACCCAAAATTAAAGAAAAGCATAGGAAAAAAAATCTATAGGTAAAAGTCAGGGAAAGTGAAAAGATATTAAAGGGGTGACTCAGAAGATAGAGAAAAGAAAATTGAAATAAATAAAGTCTAACCTAGTGATAGATAAATATGTCGTAGAATAAAACAAAAAAGAAAATTGAGTTTTGACTAGGGCTGGTATAGGGTGACCCCTAAGATGTTTTTCTTTTTTTTTTACAAAAGAAACTAGACAAAAAGTAGAGTAGATCTCTATTATGGATTAGATTAAAACTAAAAATTGAAAAAAATTGTGAGGTTTTTTTAGAATATATTAAATAGAATGAGCATACAATTTTATTTCTATCACTTTCCCCTATAAATAAAATTATACAAAGTTAGGAGGAAAAAAAATAATATATGAAACACAAATATATAAAAGTTTGTTAATGCTCCAAAAAAAATATAAAAAAAAAAATTTAAGGATAATATATTTAATTTTTTTTTTTAAATGTGGCTACAAAGGTCATATAAGAAAGAGTTAGGAGGCACTCTTAAAAAGAAATTGGTTTTAAAAAAAAAATTAGAAAAGATTAGAACCCTTGCAAAAAAAATCTTAAATTATCCTTAAAAAATATGCACACTCTCAAGAAAATCTCATTAAAATGATCATAGCTCTAATACCATGAAATATTTTAACCCAAAAAATAATATTAATGACAAGCATGAAAGTGAGAGAAAAATAATAATGGATAAAAAACTAATTTACCTCTCTAAAACAAACCATAGTTACAAGATATTTCAAGTGGGAAACTAAATGTATCGGAGAAAAAACCCACATGATCTTATTATAAGGCTAGCAAAAAATATTTTCACAATTACAAGATTTTATCAAAATAAAAAGAGAATAATAGAGAGAAGTAAATTATTCTTAGTGAGGAAAAGAGGAGAGGAAGAGCTCTTTTATAAATCTAGAGGAGGAAAATGAGAGTTACATATAACCCTATTATGATCTTAGAAGCCCTCTAAGTGGGTGTCACTTGTGTCCTAATCCTTTAAAAAGAGAAGGGAGGTGTGTACCTTGTGGAGAAAGGAGTAAATCATGAAAGTAACTTCTAAATTTTAAGAGAGGATAAAGAGGTGAGTGACACCTCATGGAATCTAGATTTATATGAATTAATAATTCACATAACTAAAAACTCCTCACACATAGAAAAGAGACTTAGGATAAAGTAAATTATCCTAAATAAATAGTAATTCTAACATTATGATATCAATTATGGGTATCACTTGCATTAATTTCACACATCATAATGTTCACAAAATATAGCACATGATATAATAATGGTGAAATAAAGGCATCTATGATATTATCATACCATTTTTTTATTACACCAATAGTCGCATGATCAAGGATATATATATCATAAGTAAATTCCATGAATATACATAGCAATAAATATTATACTATTGTAAATAATAAACACCAATCATATCAATAAAAACCATCTACAATAATAAAACATATTCTATTTCCTTATAGTATTTAGTAAGATATAATGGAAGGGTAGCTATAAATAAGCCCCAATTCCCCAAGCTTGACCTTTGTGTCCATAGATTATCCAACAAGTTTTTCAATAACATATATAGAAAGAGAATCCAAAAATTAGTCCATAGGGCCCCAAGTTTTTCCTTGACAAGGAATAAAGGAATGGAAACCAATATTCGACCCCCAAGGACCTAAGTTTATCCTTCTACGTAAGTGAAAATAAGAATACAAATCATAGTAGGAATAATATATGATATATGAAAATGTTTTTTTGACTTATTATTCAATTTTTTATAAGATCACATGGAAGATTCTCCACCAAGAAAACCCATTATTTATATGAAGTTACAACATGAGGTAATTAAAATATACACATATATTTTTAATAATATAGGATAAGATTCATTATTGGGCCACATAGCACCCTTTATCTCTTCCATCTCTTTGGAGAACCAACATAACCCTCATGGCCCCAAGTTACTCCCAAAAATTGCAATAGTTCACCTCATGTTATCATTTATACATGTCATTATAGTAGAGAGTAGTGACACATGTGAATGTGATAGTTTAGTATACTATGAAAGATTGTATGAAAATATACTATGAAAAATTGTATGAATAATTTAAATCCAACTCAAAAAAATCACATGGTTACTTTGTACAAAGTTAGACAACATATTAAGATAAATCATAATCATGTCCTAAAATTATTAAAAGCATGAAAAATAAAAATGTATTCAAATCATAATACATCTAAATATATTAGGATTGAAAGTCAATATATCATAATATTTAGTAGTTATGCCTACATATCAAATATTATCACATCAATATGTGTGAGAGAGAGAGAGAGAGTAAAATAAAAAGGAATATAGAGATAATGCATTTTTTTATGTGGTAAAATATATATATATATATATATATATATATATATATATATATATATATATATATATATATATATATATATATATATATATATATATATATATATATATATATATATATATATATATATATTTATAATCCATAATTATTTCATGAAAGATAGTAATTTACTTATAAAAAGATAATAAAAATGGATATAATCGACATGTGTGTAGTCCAAGAATAAATTTTTTAACTCTCAAATGTCAAAAAGGCATATATGTGAATAAATATAGAGAGACATCTTAGTGCATAACATAAAAGGCTACTCATTAAAAATATATCAAAACAACTAGAAAGATCAAAGTGAATGCAAAAAAAAATCAATATTTTCAAATCACTATGTCACAAAAGTATCACTACTAAACACATCTCACAATAACACCATGTACATAACCTATGGGTGACCAAATACATTATAAGGCACAAGAGGATGCAAACATGGGGTGTGACATATCCCTCTTATATAAAATTCCTACTATAATTAATTAGGTGAAATGGAAATACTGGTATACATATTAAATGACTCAATTAATGATTTGTCCTTATGACCAACTAAATCATGATATCAAAGGTCTTACCCTCAAATACCTCATGCATGAATGGACTCAAGCATAAAAAATATCTCCCTTACCACTATTATTGATCCATCCACACAAAACTAAACCTTAACATTTTTTATATAGAGAAATAATTATATAATATTTATATTAAGGTTAGGATGTAAATCTAACCAATAGGTTGATATCCTATCTTAATATTCAAACCCAAAAATAACCCACTCAAGGTAGACCAAACTATGATGCCATACTAATGGAACCAAGAAATTGTAACCATATTTCATTTTGAGTATATGAATATAATTTCATGTTTATAAAGTACCATTTAATCTATGAAAAGGTGGAGTAACCTAAGGGAGACATCACAAAAATAAAGTATCACTAGATCATGATGATCCTACAAGGTGTGTCAATCAATATGACATTATTGATTTAATAATATTCTATTTAAATTCATGGCTTCTAAAATGTAAAATTTATAGGTGGAAACATGCACCAACTTATCCATATTTCCCACCATCATCCCAATGTTGTGACAATGATAATTTAAAGGAAAAAAATTATAATTAATTCCATCATGTTTCCTTTCTACAAGATGGAGTAGTAAGGAAGAACCATTCAATGTTAACACCTCAGTTGGATGAGATGACACATAAGGAACTCAATCATAATAATAATTATATCCTTGCATGATCTAACAAATGGGAATATCTCTCCCATCTCTACATGCATCACTATAGTTCTAAATGCACCAATAACAAGCTTGATGAGTGTAAGCATGCTCAATATATGAAGTCTCCTTGCATATATCATCTTAATGCACATTTAATCATGACAAACCATTGCATTATGGGAATTAACTAAAAAATACCAGGATGGATCCATAAAACATCATTTCTAACATGGAGGTTGAGAAGTACAATGGAGAATGAGAATCAAATGTGGATCCACTACATGGAATTAATGACTAACATGAGTGGCCTGATCTATGAAGGATGCTAACCAATATTTCTAATTTATTAAAGTAATTTAATATCATATCTCTTGAGTGATTTTGATTCCCAATCCAAAATAAGATTCTTTTTAATAAAATCCACTAACTAAAACTCAAAAAGGAACATTGATATACACAGTAAGTTTAGGTGATACTAGATATTCTCATAATAAGGTCAATTCACAAGATGAGGAAAAAATAATTTATATAACTATATAATCTTCCAACTAGGCATAAGTTTTAAAATTATAAAAGTATGAATATATGGACAAACCATTGATTCATTCATGTCTTTAAATTTTGGTGAATAAATATACATCATATAATAAGAATGAAATAAAATAACATATCTAAATTACCAATTCTCTCTTGATCACTAGAGGACCTTTCTAATGTTTTCCCCTTGTGTTACTCATCTAGGTGAGAGAAACATGAAAGGTAATAAAAGAAAATTAGATAGACTAATGTAGGTGATATGGAGTTAATATAATAATTCATACAATATTATGGAGAAATAGTCATTTTTTTTCAAGGGAGAAGTTGTTAGTTCATGCACATGGTCCATAAAAACCAAAACAAAATAGACAACAAAACATGTGTAAAGATGAAACCCAAATGAAAAATAAGGTTTACAAGAAGAAAAGAGTATACAAATTCAAATAAAATATGAAAAAACCAAAATTTAGGGCATGAATTTTGTCTAAACAATCCCATGGTCCATTATTTTAGGTAATTATCTATGTAAAATTATTTTTCCAAAGGCCATACATAGGGTATGGGAAAATCCATTGTGGTCAAGTTCATTCTATAGGGATGGTTTGAATACCTAAGTTATCATGTATTCAACCACTCTATAGGTATATAATTATTCCATTTGTTAGTTCTTGACTAGTTTACAATGCAAGATAATCATCATACATTTGTTAAAGGAAGGTTATAAGGCTAGTTAAATAGTTAATCAAGTATGATAAATAAGATTAAGTCTCAAAATATATAGGATATTCAATGAGATAATAATATAAAAAAATAAAAAATAAACAATCCCTCAATAATGTGTTTTACATTAATCTTCATTTATTAAAAAAATAAAAAGTATTACCTTTGTCCCAAGACTAGTAGCTAAATTTTTCATGGCCAAAATCCATATCAATATGGCATATTTACCACAATAGGAATATGGTTAATGACATTACATGATCTATATGTAGTTCCTATGAAAAATACTTATCTCCTTTGCCTTTCTATAACACATTCACATCTACTGTGCATTCTTACACAATATTATGTACTGAGTTTACTCTCAACCTCATGTGCTAGTTTCATGATTGCTCATAGACATCCATGCATAGTTCACACTAAATCATAAACTGTGCATTCCCATTGTGTACCACTAGCTCATAGTCTAGTGCATCTCAATGGCACCTGCTCACTAACTCAATCATCTAAAATCATCTTCACTCCAACACATTTTAAGGAAATTACTTAGATGATTCGCAATAATAGAATTATATATGGTAGAAGTAAGAGTATAATAAGCAGATCCACAACAAAAAATGATGAAAGAGTAGAATACTTTAATAGTATGACTGAGCCACTTCGAGGAGGAATCCTCCAAAATAATTCAATAATAACAAAATTCATAATATGATCATAAAATACTAACCACTATCTCCTAAATATACTCTACTTATCCATGGTTATTCCATAGGCTGACCATACTACAAACATTGAGAAATGCAACAAGCAAATATGAAGGTGTGTAAGCCAGAACTTAGCCACACATATCCCTATATTCACTATAGGTTAAGGGAATAACATTCCACTTCCATTAAAAACAATGTTTAATAAAACCAAGATGTTTTTATAGAAATGCTTCATCCTCCCATGTTGCATCTTCAAAATGTAGGTTCTTCCATTGGATCAAATACTGCTTAATGGTTTTGGTCAACAATTGATTAGTGCATGTGTAAAGGATCTCCTAGGGATATATAATGATTCAACCTTATTCATATAATTCAAGAAACTCAGTTTGAGTGGAAACACAATGTCCAATTAATTTCTTGAGGAAAGATACATGGAATACTAGATGTATGTGAGTGGATGGTGGTAATTAAAGCTTGTAAGCCACACTACCATGTTTTTTACAAGATTAGGTAAGGACTAAAATACTTATGTGATAAAGTGTTATATTTTTAATATTGATTTAAATACATCTACTTATATGTGTGTAAACTCAAAAAGACCCAATCACCTATATCAAAATGTCACTCACTGTGGTGTTGATATGCTTGTCAGTTCATTAGATTTTATGTCATTGTTAAATTCTCTCACCAACTAACTAACACCTCTTATTGATGGTGAATGTTTTCCTCAAAATATAAAACCTTATGATGCATTGGAAAAACTGAAGTGATGGATGGGGGGGTGATACCCATAACATGCCACAAAGGGAGACATCTTTGAAGAAGTGTGGAAAGAAGTGTTATACCATCATTCAGTAGTGGTAGCCAATGAACCCATTTATCTTATTTGTTGGAAACAAAATAATGAAGACAACCTTAAATAAATTTTTTGACTACATTTATTTATCTATCATATTGAGGATGATAGCATAAGCTATGAACCAATCAGGTACCCAAACATATAAATAATTTAGTCTAAAAATTACTAGTAAATATAGGATTTCGGTCACTTACAATGATGTTTGGAGTGTCATGCAATTTTTGAACTATATTGAGAAAATTAGAAGATACATTACTAGAAACAAGTGGATGTGATAAGGAGAAAAAATGAGCATACTTGGTTTGTCAATCCAAAACTACCATGATAACATTTTTACCATTAGATTGTGGTAACCCCATAATGAAATCAATGGAAACATCTTCCCAATGCTAACTAGGGATGGATAAAGGTTGTAAAAGACATGGGGTCTGAATATTTTCACCTTTTTTTTTTTCATACCATGCATTCAACCACATATTTATGAATATCCCCTTTGAGTATTTCCCAAAATAAATCTTGCTTGATTATATGATATGTTTTCAAAAATCCTGAGTAACCTCCAAGTGGAGAGGCATGAAGTTCTTAAAGAATTTTATGTTTGAGGAGAGAATGCTTACAAAGGTATAATCTATCTTTTTAACAGAAAGTGTTCCAATTCCATGTAATTTAATATTATTTAAAACCCTACTAGATATTGTGAATCAAATCCTTGGTAGCATTTTCATTCTCCCATTCTAATCTTACTTCCTTTAGCCAATCTACCTGCCACATGGTCATGGTGCATAACAATGCCTCAACTAATTCATCACATTAAGAGAGGGAATCTACCACCACATTCTCTTTTCATTTATTATATACTATTTCAAAATCATAGCCTTGCATTTTATTCAGCCATTTTTGTTGTTATTCACATGACAATCATTATTACAAAAAAACATTTGAGGCTATCGTGATCAATCTTTACATGAAAGTGATGACCCATTAGATAAGGTCTCCATTACTTCACTTCAAGTAGAAAAACCATCATCTCTTTCTAATATGTTGTTTTTATCCTATTTTTTCCCTTTAGTTGGTGACTTTCAAATTATAGTGGTCTACCTTCTTGCATGAGTAAAACCTTATGCCATATCCTGATACATCACACTCAACAACAAATGTTTTTGAAAAAAAAAGAGTATCCAAAACTAGAGTTGTGATTGTAACCATTTTAAATTATTCAAATGCCTTGGTATCTAAATTAGTCCACTAGAAGGAGTATTTATTTAGTAAAGAGGTAAGTGGGCATGTAATGCTACCATACTTTTTGATAAACCTATGATAGTAACCAGTTAGCCCCAAAAATCTACAAAGGTTTTTGAGGTTCTTACAAACTTGCCACTCCATCATCGCTTGGGTTTTATTATGATCAAATTTCACTCCATGTGAAACAATATGACCCAAGTAGTCCACTTATTGGAAACCAAAAGAACATTTAGAAGGTTTGGCATAAATATGTTGTTTTTCTAGATTTCAAATTACTTATTTCACATGATTCAAATGGTCTTCCCAATTTATATTGTAGATGAAGATGTCATAAAAAAAATACAAAATTTCTCAAAAATGGCCTAAAAATAGTATTCATCAAACTCTAAAATGTAGATGGTACATTTGTGAGTCCAAAAGTCATGACCATATATTCATAATTGTCTTCATGAGTTCTAAAAGTTGTTTTTGGTATGTCCTCATCATAGATGTGAATATGATGATATTTAGAGCAAAAATCTAACTTAGTAAAATAAATAGCACCATTCAATTCATATATCAAATTAGCAATTAATGGAATAGGAAACTTATCTTTGATAGTGTATTTATTGAGTTCTCTATAGTCTAAGCACATCCTCAAACTGTCATCCTTCTTCTACATCATGACCACTGAGGAGGAATATTCACTTTGATTTTGTTAGATGATTCCTACCTCCAACACTCTTGTACCATATTTTCAATTTCACTCTTTTGAGCATAGGGATATATGTAGGGTCTAATATTGGGGTGTGTACTTCTTGAAATGAGTATAATGGCATTATCGTGTGCACTACTTAGAGGAAGCCCTTTTAACATGTCACCAAAAATAATATAATGGGCATCCAACACCTTTTACAAATTAGGATGTGTAGACTCTTTGGCTAGTTGAAACTCCATGGAAAATAAGCATGCCACAAAACCTTCTACACCTTTTCTAAGAATCTTCATCATTTGGTGGGAAATAACTAGTTGTGAAGATTTATCATGTAATCTATGTAGTTCAAAAGTCCTTCCTTGTAAATGGAACCTCATGAATAATTCCTAAAAAATCCTCTCAATAGTGCCCAAATTGGTGAGCCTCTATGCTCCTAAAATAATATGGAGTGTGTTAGCTTTCTATAACCACATGGCTTGTTAGGTGGCACTTTCTAGCCAGGAGTGTTTCAATTGAATTATTATCCACCACCAACCTAGAAGCTCAACTAATACCTAATAATGAAGATGAAATGAATTTTAACTATCCTATTTGTAATTGATAATATATGTAACATATGCATCCATATATAGGTTAATTCCATACACATTCATAACACAAATAACATGGTTTACATATCTAAGTTGTAACACATGTATTGTATCTCATAGTACCATTCCCTATTCTTTTGTAATTGAATATAAGTTACATTTATTGTAATAATAAGACTTTAAATTCATGTAAAGTATGCTATTTTTTATTTATGAATAATTTACATGAATTTACTCTCCATAACCATATCATTACCCTTACTACATGGTTGTTCTTTACATTCATATCCCTAGCCCTCATAGGGAAGACCATTGGTATTAGAGCATGCTCTATATTTTTATGCTTGTAAACACACAACCAAAATGAGAGAATGTCATAGTAAGATTAATATGGATAAATCATATAATTATCCTAAGGCATCCCAATATTTTTAGAGGCTTATCACAAATGCACTAGATTCTCAACACAATAAACTATTTGACCAATTTTATGAGTTGATGATGTAGCTAAACCTAACACCTTCTAATCCTCATCAATATTTCCCTCAATTAATATATTTATCAATAAAACTCCTTTAGATTATAAATTAGACCCTAAAATTATTTATTCAAAGGTAAAATTGATGATAAAGCATTGGATGCCTAGATTTGACAACTAGAGGTGTACTTCTCATTTAATCACTTCACTAGGTTAAGAAAATCACCTTATCAGTGTTGAAGATGTCAATTCTAATTTTTCACTAGTGGAGACCTTCAACACTATAGAAAGTATTTATAAATTGTATAACACCTTAGTCTTGTGTACTTGAATATTATAGACCTTAGTTATTTCTCTCAATTCTAGACCTCTTTTTTTTACCAAAAGGCTCACATACACTATTTGTATATGCATATTACCTATATCTTAGTTAGACATAAGTTATTATGA